>CAJHQQ010002816.1:0-57143 GCA_905132885.1 Moricandia moricandioides
AAGCCATGAGTTAGCAAAAGAAATTAGGGTGTAGAACAAGAAAAGTATATCCTTTCGGTATATATATTTATATATAGATAAAAATACCAAAAATAAAAGGAGTTTTAATTTGCACGGAAGAAGACACGCGATAGAGATCCATTTGAAAACGTATATTCTCATATCCCAAACTTGCACAACATTTAAAAACACATCTAAAGACAACGTTGAAAATCTCATTGCCTCAAAAACATTCATAACTCTTATCAAAACACAAAGAGACTTTGATCATATATGGTGACAGAAGCCATGAAAGCCAAGGCAGAGGTGTACCATGGAGACAAGACATGCAGAGACAAGTTCCGTTCGCTTTTGTCCCAAATCGGTTTACCAAACCGGCTCCTTAGTAACCAGGAGATTGAAGAATGTGGTTACGTGAAGGACACGGGTTTCGTGTGGTTAAAGCACAAGAAGAAAGACGAGAAAAAGAGGTACCAAGACTTGTTTAGATTCGACAACGTTGTGGTGTGTTTCGAAGATGAAGTCACTGCGTATTTCGAGCCTAACAAGATCAAGAAACTCACTGGTGTTAAGGCCAAGGAGTTCATGCTCTGGATCTCGCTAGGTGAGATTCTTGTAAACCGTTCTTCTGGTTTGATAACGTTCAAGACACATGTCGGTTTATTGTCTAAGTCGTTGCCCTTGTCCGTCTTTGAAGACGTTAAAGCTGATCATGATATCAAGGAGATGCCAAAGAAGGTTCAACAAAAATTAAACAACACCAAAAATATATTTATATTTAAAGAAAACATATGAAAAAGATGTATATATGTATATGTTTTCATATGTTTTTGTATTTACTTAAAATCTGTTTCTTCCGTTAAAACATTGTACATATACAAAACTATTCATTTAATCATTATCAATGTTCAAGAAAACATATGAAATAAGATGTATATATATGTATTTGTTTTCATAGGTTTAGGATCAATATCTTGTATATATAAACCAATTTTCTATAAATCCGACTAGACAATAAATCAGTCATATCCATAGCAATTATTTCAAAATTTAATTTTTATTACTCAAATTGATAAATCGGTTAAAATTGATTTAAATAAATCATTATTGATATATATTAGTTAATCAACCAATAATGTTTGTATAATTCGCAAAATTATATAATTTTTATATCTAATTTTATAATTTACCAAAGCAATATTATAATCAAATCTAAACTAAAATATCTAATATAAATATAAAATATAAAAATAAATTAATGATTTGCTAACATCTACTCTTCGAATAAATTTTCTATTCACTAATTCTTTACAAAACTTCTAGTTACTGTCTAGCAATATCTTTAACACCTGATACAAAGTATAATTTATTCATTCAACCGTTTCTATTGAAGGATATAAAAACCTTGAACCAATTTTCACAAGCCCTACAGAATCCAAGAAAAATATAGAAAATGCAACATAAACATATATGCATATAGAGCTTAATTACATGGTACTATGGTGCTGCGAAAGGCGTGAGCTGAGAACCACAAAGGCAGAGAATAGCTTCCTTTTACAGAAAACATCTCTTTCCACAACTTACTTCTTCTCTGATACACAAGAACCTGTTTATGAGTAGCCAAGAACACATACTCACCGGTCTGACAAATCGGGAAGATTCCAGGTACCAATCCTTTGATACACCTCAAACTTATGCTATCAACAACACACCAAGTCTCAGCCTCATAGTCTCTCATCTTCCAGATCTTCATCCACACATCTGATAACTGAATCACAGACAAAAACCCATCCAACTCCAAGAGATAAATTCTATTACCACCACCTCCACCACATCTAATCTCATCAGGCAAAGAAACCTTACTCCAAACATCCTGTTCAAGATCAAGCGCAAGGACATAACACAAACCACTCATCAACCAATGAAGCTTCCCATTAACAAACACCACTTGGTTCTTACTCATATGAGTGAAACTACAACAATCTTCCAACGCCGAAACAAACTTCCTCCATTTATTAGTCTCGGAATCAAACACCAAACAAATAAAACTCCCATCAGGTCTATGACCAAACGATCTATGGTAACCAGCCATCACCACATAGAAACCCTTCTTACTTGCATCACAAGCCAAACCAACAAGAGTGGCCTCACCATCTGGATAAAACCGAGTCACGGGCCTCTCTCTACTCCTAGGCAACATCCTAAACTCTCTAGTCGAAGGGTTACAAACGTAATAAACACCCTTCTCAGGAACGCTAGCGCAACACAACAAGCCGTTACAAGAAGCTCTGATTCTAACCCTATCTCTAAGAAACTCCAACGAGAACTCAGACACGCCTCTAAGACTATCAACGCAGATCAAGCTAGAGGAGTCTGATACCTCGGCGACAAGGGTTTGGTCTTTTACAGAGACTTGATTGAACAAGGTGATGAAATAGCTGTCGGATGGTAATAAGCACCAAGATTTGCAAACGGATTTGAACCTGAAGAGGGATTTAACGGGTAACCTAGCGAGAATCTGAAGTATCACCTCGTCGGGAAAGAGAGGGCCTTTAGGGTTACCCATTACAGGATCGGCGAGATAGAGGGATCTAGAGTGGTAAAGGACTAAACTTTATCGTTCTTACCGGACCAGAAGAAAAGGTCTAGACTTGAAACCATCGATGGAATCAGAGTATAGGGAGGATCGGAGATCGCTGAGGAAAGAAATGGCGAAAATGAAGGAAGAGATGAATCGAATTGCGCGAGCGTTGAACAAGTATGATGGAGAAGAAGAAGAAGAAGAAGAAGAAGAGCGCGTGGTTCTGACTCGCTGATAAATACCGATTTGTCTATTTAAGGCCCAAGGCCCATTATCTCATTTGAAATATTTTGGGCTGAGTTTCTATCATTATCTTTGAAAGCGTTTCAGGGATTGGAAGAACCACCAAAATGTCAGTACCACTATACGGTACACACACACACTCGGGCGCGAGTAATTAATTATGTATAATGCAGCTTATGTAGTTGCATACCTTTTGTAGGACAAAAAAAGGCTATTTCAAGAAGAAGAAGATGGTGATCATCATGACTTGTTCTTCCTTATGATCAAATCCGTGACGCTTTCTGTAACGTCCCGACCGTTCATAGCTAATGAGTCACCCACACCTGCTCTCTTAGTCCGTAGGTCCATTCCGTTTTAACGGCCGGTGCGTAAATAGGCCACCCACGCCCGTTCTCTCGGTCTGTGTGTCACATCCCGTTCCAACGATCGGTTCGTAAATTTTTCAAGGTTCGAAGTCATTGTTTATTGACTCTGCAATCACCACATGATATTTCCCTGTGTTTTGACTTCACTCGTACAATATCGTGAATCACTTTTCGATAAGTCATTCATTCTTTCACTACTCCAGCCCAACACGCTTAACCTTAGAGTTCTAAACGGATGTGTGACGGAAAAGATAAGTACACTTTATTGACATAGGTAGTCAAATCAATTCTCGTACGAAGTCATTGTTTATTGACCCTGCAATCACCACATGATATTTCCCTGTGTTTTGACTTCACTCGTACAATATCGTGAATCACTTTTCGATAAGTCATTCATTCTTTCACTACTCCAGCCCAACACGCTTAACCTTAGAGTTCTAAACGGATGTGTGACGGAAAAGATAAGTACACTTTATTGACATAGGTAGTCAAATCAATTCTCTTAAATATTTCCTTATACCATAAATCATGATGTTACACTTTCTTACCTTAAGATTTTCTTCTTACAATCCTCTATTTTGTTTTTTGACCTTTTCTTTACCCTTTATTTCTTCTTACTATATATATTCCATCTTCTAGATTTTTAGATTCGGTTAAGTTTTTATTAAGGTAGATGAACTTCTGATCTAAAAGAAATTGATGATAAGTGGAGTGGTCCATCTATATCTTATATATTAGTAAAGATCTTTTCCAACTTCTGATGTAAAATTTTTGTCTCCAATTTGCCTCTTCGAGATGATAGTTCTTTGAGTGTCATTCTCATAATGTTTCGGCAAAGATCGATGGGTCAACTTTGGATCAAATCGATGTGGATCGGTTTGGACTGTTTGGATCGGACTTTGATACCAAATTAAGGTAGATTGACTTCTAACCTAAAATTAATTGGTGATAAATGGAATAGTCAATTTATCTTATATAATACTAAAAATCTCTTTTAACTTCCGATGTGGAACTTGTTCCTAATAGTTTCTCTTACTGTTATTTGTCTCTACTAAATCGATCAAGATTTTGTTGTATACTTCTAGGGTTCCTATGCTCTCTCCTTTATTTATCTCTCCTGAGCTCACTAGTCGTTTTTAGACTTTACCTATGTATTGCTTTAAATTAAGAGATCTTGGAGATGTTTAAAACACATTCTAACGCAATAAGCAACACAACTATAACAAGTAATATAATTTGACCATACATATAACTCTTTTTAAATCACCAAGTTATGATATCACCCAATCTATCGACGGTATGCATCACTCCTCACTAAGTGTTTTTCATTAGAAACCTCTACAAATATCAACTATTATTGAAATCACATTAGACCAAAAAACAAACTCTGGTCTCCCAGCTACTGGACGGTTCATTGTATCATCTATCACATGATTACGAATCTCATTATAATGTTTTAACAGTAGATAACTAACGATATATATATTTAGATATACTATACTCTAAAAAAGAAGTGTAGATATGAAGACGACATCGGCTGGGTGACGTGTTACAGTGTGAGGAAGGTATTTTCTGGATAATGGTGGGATCATCCGTACAATAATGTAATGGGGTTCAATTAAAAATTAAGATTTGCACGCGTTAATGGTGGAATTATCGTCACTAACCATGTATTTTCTCTATATTTTATTCCCTAACTAGATTAATGATTATAACAATCCCACAAGAATAATTATCCCCTTAATGGCCACCTTTAAACTCAAACATTGACACATTGCCTCGTGGAGCATATTTAAAGATTGTCTACTTTTGAACCCAAAGCCTTTCACACACTTCGGTTCCCTTTTTCCCATATACAGGTCCCATAGACATGTTTCCTAAAAGCATCATGAATTGGATATATGGATTATCCATTTTTCTCATTTGTCATGCTAATGTCATTATTATATATACATACTTTTTGTTAGCTTGTGTGACATATACTGAGTTAACTAAGTATAGTATGAAACATGGTGGAACCAAACAATTATGGTTTCTTTGGCAAAAACATAGATAAATAAATGAATTATGTTTATATAATAGCATGCTTCCATGAAGGAAATCATCAAATACCTTTGGTTGCAAAACATCTTTCAAATAAATTCACAAACCAAAAAAAAGATATTCACTTATTAATATGATTCCAAGTTGTTTTGTAAATTATTGGCATAAAAATAGTATCATCCCAAAGAAACACAAACCAATCAAATCGACTCCAAAATAATAAACTCCTAATTGCCCCCAATATATATATCCCAATATATATATCTAAAGTTGCTAATATTTTTTCAAATACAAATTCTTTTCACACACTAATTAATCCACTTTACTATTCTTTTTAAAATTTTCTTGTTTAGGAAACAATTTCCTGTCTATTCAGAAGCTTCCATCGTTGACGAGGTGATGTTGTTGCTGTAATAAGAGCCAAAAGTCTTCATCACTCCCTATGTTCCAAAAACTGTCCGAAGGTGGTATCGTTCCATTAACATTTTCAAACCAATTATGATAACTCTGCGTTAAATCTTCGTTTAATAGTCCACCGTTATCATTCAAATAGTTCTGCGGCGGCGACATGATTTGTGGACCCACCAAACTCTGATCCTGATTGTAATAACTATTCTCAACCTTTCCCACTTCACTACCCATGTGATACTCAGTTAAACCGGACGTCGGAGAAACAACCACGCTGGAAGTTTCCGGCGTGACATAACCATTAGGGTTGCTAGTCATGAAACCCAAATGGTCCATGCTGGTATTGTTATTGTTATTGAGTCCCTCATCGTATGACGTCATCATGAACTGATCTGAAGAGGTGGTGACGCAAGATGACGTGGTAGTAGAACCGGTGGAGGTTGAAGCGGAGGCGGCTTGGATCCGCTCTACGAGACGAGGCATCCAAAGATACCTCATGGTGTCTTTGAACCGTTGACTGTTCACGTCGCATCTAAGCTGTTTTGCATGCTTTTGCACACGTGTTCTCCAATAGTTTTTGATCTCGTTATCTGTTCTTCCTGGTAAATATTGTGCAATCTTAGACCATCTGAAAATCACAAGAAAAAATATTGTATTAGTGACCAAAGTTGTGACAAAAAAATTGCTACTAGAAAATAACGAATCTTCAAATTCTTGTAAATAGAGAAATAAAATGTTTTGATGACTAAAGATATGATCTTATATATACATACATGATAATAATTAATTACTATGACTTGTTTAAATTTTACGGTTTTTACCTATTGCCCCAACGGGAGTGGAGTTCAAGAATTAAGAGTTGTTCTTCAAGGGTTATATTTCCACGGCGGACGTTTGGCCGGAGATAGTTTAACCACCGTAGTCTGCAGCTTTTTCCGGTCCGTTTGAGTCCTGTTTCAAATCGGAAGAGACTATTGTTTAGACATCATCATCATGTACACACGTATACGTATATTGTATATATGATGGTTTCATACGCAAGAAACTCATCATAATGTTCATATTTTGTAAAGTAATAAAAATTAATCTATAAATTATATGGACCGTTGCTACGAGGCAAATTGTCTAAAAGGGTCTTTTTCTCCAGCAAACTTTCTTTCATTGCGTTAGTGCTCTTCCCATAGAGATATGTTGATCATTTATTAGCATTATTTTTTTTCCCTACGCGAATATATAGCTACTAATTTATTCAAAACCAAGATGTTAGGGCATCATTATCCCTATAACCCTTAATGAGGTTCTTAATCTTTTTACTTTTTTTTTTGCTTAAAAAAATTAAAAATAAATCAATTGCGGATCGCCACGTGTCAGTGTGATCCGCGTAATAAGCTCTCCAAAATCGATTCTTATTTAGTAGTTTTTAGAAGCGGTTCTTGCACTGTTCATGGGTCCCACATGTCAGTGGAACCCGCGAACAGTGCAAGAAATCCTCATAAGAAACCCGGATAATCATGCTCTTAGGATATGTTTATTGCAGGTCTTTTAGTATGGGGTTCTTAGTTTTTTTAAGAGACGTTTCTTAACTTTTAACTAAGAAAACTTAAGAACCGTCTCTTAAATAAGAGACCTAAGGGCATGATTAATGCATGTCTCTTAACAAGGGGTTCTTATTTTTTAAGAGACCGTATCTTAATTTTAACTAAGAAAATTTAAGAACCGTCTCTTAAATAAGAGACATAAGAGACGTCTCTTATCCGGAAAAATGTAAAAAAAAAAAAAAAAATTAAAAAGAGGACAAAAAAATTAAGAACCCCATCTTAAGAGACCCGGGTTAAAGATGGCCTAAGAGCAGGATTAACCGGGGTCTCTTAAGGTGGGGTTATTAGCTTTTCTAAGAGACGTATCTTAGCTTTTAACTAAGAAAACCTAAGAACCGTCTCTTAAATAAGAACCATAAGAGCCGTCTCTTAGCGGAAAAAATGCAAAAAAAAAAAAAAATTAAAAAGACAAATTTTACGTTAAGAACCCCACGTTAAGAGACCCGGGTTAATCATGGCCTAAGAGACGTCTCTTAACGGGAAAATTAAAAAAAATAAAAAAAAAATAAAAAAACATGAAATTATAAGTTAAGAACCCCGGTTAAGAGACCGTGGATAAACATGGCCTTAGATTACTACAAAACGTCACTCAACAACACTCAGACACCTATCTCTCCATCTGGTTTAATCGAATTCAGGGATAAATGTTCAAGCGATCAAGATCTTTTCATCCAAATTCCTTGCTTTACTTCACAAAATAATTAAATTCTCATATAGTCTGGGCACCATGGTTGTAACTACAAACTTCAAATTAATTTTCAGAATAGATATCCAGATTTTTTTAAAAAAAATAATGAGAGAAATAAATATGAAAGCTTTACAGTTTTTTTTTTTGGTTTATCACATGTGCATAACCTACAAAACCCATTTTCTTGAAACTTCAAAAAATAAATTTCATCAACATAAAAATATGAAATAGCGAATTGATTCAAGACCCAAAACACAAATGGAAATCGAAACATGACAACAAAAGAACAAAACATATATCAATAAGTTTAATAAACTTATTTTACCAAAAAAAAAAAGAAGTTAAACAAACTTATGCAACTTGGGATTATTTGGCCCCTTTTTAATCAAGGAGCACGTATTCACTACACACACACGAATATATATATTAATCTGAGTGCTTAGACGAGTAAGTAAATGTGGTATCATACCGGCGCAACGAGTGAGAGAGTTCCATCGGCCTTCACCATGAGTAGAAATGTAATTGATGAGCTTGAAATCTTCCTCAACTGTCCATGGACCTCTCCTTAGGTCCATTTCTTCATCCACGTTGTTCTTGTTCTTCATTAAGCTTCTTTTGTTATCCATATTAAAAGTTGAAACAAAGAGAGATTCAGAGAAAAGACATTTTTTTTTTTGTTGGAGTTGTGTAGAGAGAGAATGGATGTTGTTTGTGGGGAAAGATGGAGAAGTTGATGGTTTTTATAGATGAACAAAATTAAGATATTTTTAAAAAGTTTACTTTTCTAAGTTTATTTGCAACATGTGTGGAAAAGGCATAAACGGCCGCAATATAAGAACTTTTTTATTTTCATTAACCTATATGTACTGTATTATAATAGCAAGAGTCTCATAATATAATCACAATCATGTACTTATTTATAAATATACACTTACATGTTTTAAAATATACATATATATATATATATATATATAAAACATATACATATATATATATATATATATATACATATATATATATATATATATATATATATATGTACAGTTTCATACTCAATTCGTTGGTCAACCTTGGTTTCCAAGAGTACACTGAACCACTCGTCCCAAATTGTTCATCATCTTGAACCGCGTTGTTCCATCTTTTGAATTGCTCGATATTTGGTGATTCAAGATCAAATACCCTAGCTAGGATTATAACTTGATAATATTAATTTGCAACTAATTTATACGTGGAGTAACAAAACTCGTGATTATTAAACTATAAATGTCGTTCTATAATTATTTATACTATTTTTTCCTTGTTTTTGATTTATGTTTTGTTCTTTATGCTTTTGGTAGCTAAAAGTTTTGCTTTTCAAAACGCCAAGGGTATTTTAAATGTTATCATTGGTTACTACTAGAAACTTGTGATATACATCAGAAACTAAGTATTTTCATGTATCATGTCCAGCAATAAATTTTTAATATTAAATTATATTTGAAACAAAATTTGTTACTATTTTAGATTTTATTATTTTATAGTAATTTTAATATAAATTTGCAAACTGAAAATTAAGAGAAAATTTTATTTAAATCATATTTAAGAATAAATATGTATATATTTAAAATTATATTTTTAGATAGATTTCTATTATTTATTTTGGTTAATATCTATTAAATAAATTTGACTAAATTTTAAAAATTTATATAAATTGTATAATTATAAAAAAACTAAACAGAATTTCTAAAAATTTTAGATTTAAAAACATTGGTATTATGATCAGAAATTTGTAAATTAGAAAAGGAAAAAATGGTATTACAATCAAAATTTTATAATTTTAAA
This sequence comes from Moricandia moricandioides, assembly GCA_905132885.1. Classification (NCBI taxonomy): domain Eukaryota; kingdom Viridiplantae; phylum Streptophyta; class Magnoliopsida; order Brassicales; family Brassicaceae; genus Moricandia; species Moricandia moricandioides. Next base: position 9,748 of record CAJHQQ010002816.1, read on the forward strand.
ATATTTTATAAAATTTTGAAATTTTTTGTTTAGTAATAAAAATTGTATGATTATAAAATTAGATTCAGATAAAATTTTGAGATTGGTAAAATATTTCTATTTTTATTATTATATTATTTAACATCATATTTGAATATATTTATTTTAATGAAGATATATTAATTATTACCATATTTAAATAAATTTACCAAAAATAAAACTCAACATTAAATGTAATTGTTTATGTCAAAATTAACTCTAAACCATATCACCATTTCTAGTATGTCATGTCACATTTTTTAGTGAAAATGTTCGTAGAGAAGACTATGGAATGATCTAGAAATATATTTAGATGGGGGCATAAACAAATTTTTCATTCTATTTTAAAATTTTGATGGAGGCATTTCAGATAATTTATATTGAATATTAAGGGAAAATAAAAAAAGTAACAATATCATCTGATTCACTTCAGATTTATTCTGGTATATAAAAACTTAAAAATATTCAAATAACTAATATACAATTAATTATATGGTGACACATGTAAAATATATAACATTAATTATAAAAATACTATCAATTTATATTAAAAAAATTGAACACCTTCACAGACGCATCGATCAATCCCTATTGTGTTAAACCTCCAACAAAAACGCTGTCAACTTACTCGAAAATGTTGTTTTTAATGATGTTGATCGTTTAGATTTGGTCACTGAACCCTTAATTAAGATCATAATCGAAGTGGTTCTTTTTAATCTATGCAAATAGTAATAAAATATCTAATTTGACTCGCTTTCACTTTTCTTAGATCTTTCACCAAACGCGTTATCCTAATGAACAAAGTTAAAGACTGCTGCAAACTGAACATTAGTTAAAGAAACGTGTTAGGAATTAACTAATGTTTTAAGTGTTAATTAGCGTACTTATCTAGCACTTACTTCACCACTAGAGCTTTAAAGGTTGACATTTGACTTCCCTGCGTGTAACCTGTTGATTTAATTTTAATAAGCTAAGTTAACGTTGTGTAACTTTGTATTCTTTACAAGTTTTATTTTTCAAACTTTTTTTGCGACTTCAACCAAGTTGCAATAGTCTACTGTATCTATATGTAATAGTGTTAGTTTGATGACAATTAAATTAATTTAAAAGCTTGACTACACTAAAACGACCCCTACTTCTCGTGAAAAATTTTATCCCGACCCCTAATGCCCAAACCTAATAATCCATATTTTCAAATAGATGTTTTTCAGGAATAATTCTCAGATAGATGTTGCAAATAAAATTATATACATATAATATAGAGAAACAAAAATCTACATTGCAACTTTATGTTAATTCGGGCAACCATATGGTGTAGCAATAACACACGCACACACAACCCCTTATCAATCATTTAATTTATATTGAGAATTTTCTTTTCCCAGAAGTTTCTAACCATGATTGTTACAGATGACACTAATCTTAACTCCTAATTATTATTCTAATTGTATAATTTATATCATGAAAGCTAACGTGCATTCTTTTGCGAATCTCACAACCTCTTTAATTATTCTGAAGAATCAATGCATTTGTATAATTTCCTGTTATAATATCATTTGCAAGAAAGTGTCTTTGAATAATAAGGTACTATTATAATATATATGTCATTTTCAGAACTCAGATCCCCTACAAACGAAGAATGGTATTCTTCGAACATTCTCATATAATTATTAGGAGAATGATCTTATAGTTACCGCCACAAATAATGGTTAAAAATAGTAAACTCTCATGGTCAAAAATGTTAACTAAAAGATTATTCGTAAGTAGGATAAATCTTGAAAGAGTAAACTCTAGGAGACTAGGATGAATATGGTTTGACAGATGATTAATCTTGTTAGATAAGTATCATACATCATATTGAAGTTCTGATATTGGGATATCTAGAAAAAGACTTACTGTTCTATAAAATTATCCACTTTGAGTATGCTAGTAATTTTCGAATCTACAGACGTATGGAAATATTATTCCTGACAATTTTTATTTGTAAGGCCATGTAAAAACAACTTGACTTAAAAAAAAAAATACTTTACCAACTTTGAAATGAAAATTGTTGTATTCTGAGACATTGTTATGCACTTTGTACGGCTAACCTTAACTCTCCGTAAGCTACAATTCTTGTCTTGCTTACCATGTCAAGATGAACTATGCATGACTTTGCACGTGGCCACATATAACTTTGATATATAGTCTTCTCCTTCTGAACTCTAATTCCAATTGGTGGCTGAACATCATAATCTGATTAACAAAATATATGATGTGGTTTCAAGTAAGTTATGTGATTAGGCCAAGTGATGAAACATTAAACTATGTGCCAAACTAATCTTGTGGGCATCATTAGTAGGAACATTTGCAGAGGAACCACTTAGAACCAAACACACTTGATATACATCATCTAATGTATTTGTTTACTAGATAATTAATCTGCCCATGCATGTTATGTTTTAAAAATATTAATGAAATCATTTATGATTTAAAAATGGAAATTTGATAAAAAGAGAAAGCTGAAACAATATTGGTTCAAAAAGTTGTATCCCCTAAAACACATGTACAATAATGAACTTTTAAAAAAAAAAGTACTAGACTAAATCAATAGTTTTTAATTGGATATATCAAAATTTCTCATTACAATTGGATAAAAACATATGGAAAACCATGATTATATATTCTATATGGTCTCACACTTAACTAAAAAATTAAGATTGATACATGATTTTAAAAATACCATTCTATGCATATATATACTTTCATGCATACATTTTAGATAAATGAGAACTAACCATATGATTAGATGTACTCGATGAAACTGAATGCAACAGAAATCGTGTTTGTGGAGGTTGATGATTAACAAACAAAGCTTGTCCTCAGCAACTCTAAAGCTTTAGCAGACAGTCAGGCTCAGCTTGGAATTGTATCTATGGTTCTAGGAGTTTTTCACAGAGCTTAAAACCCTATGGTGCCTTCATTGACATTGGGGATCAATATGCTACTCCATGTCGGTAAGATCAGTCATGACCGTGTCTCAGATATCGCAACTATTCTTCAGCCTAGTGACACTCTTAAGGTCTCTACCACGGATATTCTTAAAACTTTTGATTCGGATGTTAGACCAATATAGTACATAACTTATAATGTTAGCAGGTAATAATTAAGAGCATCGGATAAAGCATTAGTTGTTTCGTATAGTTTTATCACATATTTTTCTTAAAAACGAATTATCGTATTATTCACTAATGTAGTCTCATCCAAGGGCTTTCAAAATCACAAAATAGCCTTTGTGTATATCCAACGATGTCTCGAAACGACCATTCTTTTGTTGGTCACAAACTCACAATTGTAAGAAAAGCATACTTGAAGGAGCTGATTGCATGCTAGCCTTTATTCAAATATGCCCATCTTCACGGTGTTTTAGTACGAGACCTCATGTACGTTCTAGAAGGATTTTGGGCTGGTCAACGGCATTGCTTCCCTCTGGACGTTAGTCACCGTAGTTTTGGCCATGTGCTTTCACTATTTTTTTTTATTCAGTAAGTGTTTAGTTTCTTATATTTTTCAAAATAGGATAATTCTATAAAAGAGTTGAATTCTATTTCAATAATATTCTATTATAGAGTAAAAAAATGAATAAAGAACAAAAATAAATGAATTATTCTATTTATTGAGTAAAACTATTTTTTTTTTACTTTATTATAAAATATAAATGTATAGTAGGATTAAAATATGTTTACTTCAAACTTCATTTAGCTTTGAAAAATAGAGTAGGATCCTAGATGTACTTGAAAAAATCATAATCTTGTAGATTTTAAGCTTGAAATTATATATAATGTCACAAATTTTTATATCTACATTATATATAGAAGATTAACAAGAAAAAGCAATGAAATCCAGAAGATTAATAAGAAAAAGTAATGAAATCGAAGAAAAGAATAATATCAATAACTAAAACCATTCTAAATTTCAAGACGAGGGTTTGACAAAGTGAAGTATACTTCCTTCGTAGTAATATAACATTTGGATTTTTACAAAGAGAATAAGATCAAGTTTCATGCTATCCAGGAACTAATCATCACATGATTTAGTTATCCTGTTGTTGACGATATAAACTTAGCCATGTTACCATGACCAAGTTTCATTCTACTTGTTATATCCTCTTCCATGTTTGACAAAACTATCATCAAACCATCCATAGACAAACAAACACACTGACACTTTGAGCACGTACATCTTGATATACTTCAAGAAATAAAGTTTTGCCGAAATACAAAACCAAAAGAACCATTACAAAGATTAAAAACCTTAGGTAGCAAAAAGATACGATCTGATTTGTGTTTTCGTTTAAGAGACCAAACAAAAGGTTACTTTAAAGACATTAACTGCCCACAAAGCAAGAAACGGTCTCATTAATCAGTCTTTTTAGAAGAAGCTCTCGACTTGGCGCAGTAGTCAAACAAGCTCCCATCGAAGCATCTCCTAACAGCTTCTTTAGATAAGTAACCATTCTCGTCTTTAGCCAACAAGTAGAGTACTCCCCACTCCATTTTACTCGCCGCCCTGTTTCCATTTTCACACACCATTAAGGGACAGAGACATCAAAGAAAGATAGAAAGATCCTAAGATTCGGGGACTTTAAGCAATTTAATAAAAGATTTTACCAAAAAAAATTAAATAAGGAAAAATTGCTTAACTATCACAAGTTTGATACAATTTTTTTAATTTACTATTAATTAATGACTATTTTCAAAATACTCTAAATTTATTACGAAATACTAAACTAATTTTTCTAAATATTTATAAAACATTTAGAAATTCAATCTCATCACTTTAATACTAAACTCTAAACAATAATCAATAAAGTGTAAACCTAAATATTAATATATATTTTTGATTGAAGGCATTTTTGAAAAGTAGTTATTAATTTGTGATATTTTTAGTAATTTCTCTTTAAACAATTTGGCAGCATGTATTAGTATATATTAACTCAAAAAAAAATTGAATGTCAAAACTCAATGTTTCACTTAACTATGCACATGACACGACTATGGTGGTACATACCAGCCAAAGAAATCAAATGCGTTGCGGTTAGCCTCAGTCATTTGCCAGAGCTCGTAACGGGTTAGCTTATCAGGAACGGTACGTGCGTACTTACTAAACATGTTCTCTAGGTTTGCCGGAATGTACCTGCAAGATTCATATTTATAAACCACAAGTTCAACGAACTGGATAATGGACAATGTGAGAGACTAACCTTCCTTCTGTGTCGTAAGTAGAAGTGTCGCTTCCATGTTTGGCTCTGTGGATGTTTTTGATGTAAATCGGAAAAGAAAATGAAGGAATCCAAGTCTGGTTCACGAGAAAATAAAACATGAACAACATATTGAGTATCCTAAAGAGATAAAGATACTATTCTTAATAATGATGTAAGTTTCAATCTATATATATTTAACTTTTCTAAAAACAAAATTATAGATCCTAAATTTAAATGTAACTCTTAGAGCATGATTATCCGGGATTCTTAAGAGGGGTTCTTGCACTGTTCGCGGGCTCCACTGACACGTGGGGCCCATGAACAGTGCAAGAACCGCTTCTAAAAACTACTAAATAAGAACCGGTTTTAGAGAGTTTCTTACACTGTTTACGGACCCCACTGACACGTGGCGGCCCGCGATTGGTTCGTTTTTTTTTTTTTTTTTTTTAAAAAACAGCAAAAAAAAATAAAAAAATTAAGGGGTTCTATGGATAATGATGCCCTTATATATTTTGGAATTGGACCATGTTCACATGCATGATCCACATGATAGGAGACGGCTCTAACTACTATACAACATAAGGGCATCATTATCCCTAGAACCCCTAATAGGGGTTCTTAATTTTTTTTTTTTTTGCATTTTTTGCTGCTTAAAAAAAAGAAAAAGAAAATTAAAAAACGAACCAATCGCGGGCCGCCACGTGTCAGTGGGGCCTGCAAACAGTGTAAGAAACTCTCTAAAACCGGTTCTTATTTAGTAGTTTTTAGAAGCGGTTCTTGCACTGTTCATGGGCCCCACTGACGCGAACAGTGCAAGAAACTCTCCTAAGAACCCCGGATAATCATGCTCTAACTAAGACATAGATGAGAAACTTACAGGCAATGTGGCGTAACTCATGGTAAGATGCACGATGAATGTCAGAAAGAAACTAGAGACCACATTGAAACCAAGTGCTCTAAATCCTGACCAACGCAAAACAAATGGTTAGTGATCTAATTACTTATTTTTGTTTTTAATTGTTCTCTAACGATACCTCTGAATGTCTCGGATGGGTAGATGATACCATCACCGTCTTGGTCAAAGAAGGCTACGTGCTGCTGAAGAACAGACATGTCCTGGTGCTTGTGTCCTCTTGTCCCGTTAACGTTTTCCATGTCAGGTGCAACCATGGCTCGTGGCACATCTATTTTTCAATCCACCAAAACAACTATTCAGAATAAAATGGTATAACCAGTTTAATTAACCAAAAACTATTTATTTAAATCGTTCCCACTACAAAATAACTTGTAACACTGAACCCAACCGTGTAGTGGAAGTAGAAAAGAACATACTAGGTTCTATAAGCATTATTAGTGGTTTCTCAACATATATCACACCATCAATATCAATATAAATGTTCTAAAAATCGGTTTAGATTCGCCGAGCCATACACATAGCATCAAATTGATTATAGGTGAAATGATTTTTAATCTAACTACACCAAACGATTATAGTTGGGTCTATGAATCTGTTTCGAAGCTAATCCTCTAAGAAAACTATCTCCTAGTTATTTGTTGAACATTGATGACATTAAATAAAAAAATGGTAAATGTATTTTTTTTTTTGCTTAATAAATCGAAATGTTTCTCAAATAAGAAACTTTCCCATGAGTATTTCAAATTTATAAGAAACTATTTAATTTAATATAGTGAGATATTCTCAATGCCAATGGTCTGATACCCAAATGGTGCACTAGAGAATATAACTGACATGAAACAAAACATAGAAGAGATGGAGAAAATGTATACGAACATGGCTTGGGGAGACGATCGTCGAGATCAGTCCGGACCCTCCTCTCAGCCGTCACCGGAGCCTTTGCAGCCACCGTTGCCATCGACTCTGATCCTGCATCTGTCGCCATATCTCTCGTTCTGTATTGGTTGTGGAGAGAGTCTTTTGTGTTTATAAATAAAGAGACGTGAGAGAGAGTGCAACTGATTCCAAATAACTCGCGGGAGTATACTTCGCCTTCAACAACATCCTCTTATGTTGACACGTGGTCCGCTTTCCACGTGTTTCTATGACTAAGCATTTTTTGCTGCTTTTAATAAAGAGTAAGCATCTTTTTAATACTAGTTTAATATAATACTAGTTTCAGAATAATACATGTTTTAGATTTTTCACACTTTTTAATAAAACACATTAAACTTAATTAATAATGCATAGTTTTTTGTACTTTTATATTTCCTATATTTTTAAACCAATAAGATTTCAAAAAATGCAATTAATATTTTTGAAAATCACAATTTTTCATTATTAGTTGACAAAAAATGTATTGAAAATGTAAAAAATACATCATTTTGAAACAAACTTTTTTCATAGAATATTTATCTTTTTGTAACCGAGGGAGTATCAAACTAGAAATAATAAAACAATATTCATAATCATGTGATTGACACAGTTTTTGGTCTACATTGCTAGAGTATTTTTTTTTTCATTTCTATGGCTCCTTTTCTAGGATTAATGAACTTTAAAAATCGAAATTACCTTTTCTTTTGTTCAATGCATTTTTCTAAATGGTCACTTTTAACGAAAATTGACATAGTAAAACGTAAGTAAAATGAATTAACAAAAAAGAAGTAAGCAAAAGGTTATAAATGTAAACAGCGTTACACCGAATAACTATTTTCTTACTAAACTAAAAAAGGGCATCATCTTGACACAAATGATTATAAATATTGAACAAAGCCTTTTTCAAAATAAAAAATAAAAAAGTTATTGAACAAATCTCCTTATTTAACATTTCAATATACTCCACCATCACTTAATTAATTATTCTTCTTTTCTAAATGTTGCCATCTTCCACAATTTCAATTGAAATGTGTTGAAGTTTAAATTAGATTTTTTAATAATCAAACCCATCAAAACTAAAGATGAATAGTAAAATAAACATTCAAGTAAAAATCATATAAAATAAATTCTCAAATTAATTCTGTTAGCATTTGTTGTCATCCGTCTAAATTACCGTATCGGAGGGTGACATGTGCTAACGGTTTATAAGTTAATGGTTTATAATGTTAAAAACTTAGTTATATGGGTTTTCTTACAATTCAAAATAGATAAAGTTTTTTATCACTAAAAATAATTAAATATTTTAAGATCTTTATTATCACTTATGCATTGTTTTAAATTAATTTATAAGCCTTTAAAACTAATTTATAAATCTTTATACATGACTTTATTATAAAACTAATTTATAAATCCAAAATTAATAATTATCAACACTACTTAATATAACTTAGAAATATTAAATAATTTGATATATGAAAATGGTGATATAAAAAATTTGTGTCTTATATCGCCTTTGTCAAATACAACTAATTTTTAAAAATTAAGTTATATTAGATGTTAAGTATTGTCGACGATAATTAATTCATGAAGTTAATATTCTCACTAGTGTCAATAATAATTAATTTATAAAGTTTTATTAATCATTTCTAAAAGTATTAAAATATTTATGAAGTTTTATAAATTAGTTATAGAATTTATAAAATTATGAATAAGGATTTATAAATTACTTTTAGAAACTTATAAATTCATTTTAAATAATACATAAATGATAATAAATATTTTAAAACATTTAATAATTTTTAGTAATAAAAGACCTTAATTATTTTTGAATCGGAAGAAAATCCCTTAACTAAAATTTTAACATTATAAACTTTCTACTTATAAATCGTTAATATATATCACTTTTCGTCATGGTATTTTACATGGAGGGTAACAAACGTTAACGAAATTAAAATTGAGGTTTATTTGATAGAATTTATTTGTTAAGAATTTATTATAAAATTCATCTTTATTTGATGGATTTAATTATTAAAAACCCTTTAAATTACCCTTCACATCCTCTATTTTTTATTAAAATAGTCTTATTCAACGGAGCTTAATAACCAGAACAATTCAGTGTTACAAAAAAAACAGAATAACAATTTATTAGACCTTGGCGTATTAAGCAGCATTTGACCAATCACAATAAAATATACTAAATTCAAGAAAGCCAAATATAGCCATTAAGTGGGCCCTTTCTGGATCTCCTACCACAGAGAGAAAAGAATATTCGTACTCCATGAAAATCTCAGCCGTTGATATATACACGAGTGGAATCCAGCGGTCAGGAAAACTTTACCAAACCTCGGTGTGACACAACATAAGGAGAAAGCAGAGTTCTTTGAAGATATCGAGAAGACAAATACTAAAAACCAAAGAGCCTTGTTTTGATCAATCATCATCATCAAGGCCCCTTGTGTTCTGTGCTGCCGTTGATGAGTTCGAGTAAGATTCTCTTGCCTTAATCTCTCGATCCCTAGCCTTCTCTGTTGTTTGATAGTTAAATGAAGATGAAAGTTATCAACTTTCACCTTTAAGTTTGTGATGGGTTTGTTTATGATCTTAAGAAGAGAGAGTTTATGATAAAACCCATCTGGGTTTAGATTCTAGAGTTGCCTTTAGGATTGTAAAGTTTTAACCTTTATTTGATTCTTTTCAGTAATTGAAAGTGTTCTCCTTTATTGTGATCTTTGGTTTACAATAGTCTCTCTGGCTCATCAAAAGCCATATAGTGATAGTGGGTGTAAATTTCATTCTTTGAGCACTGATTCCATATCTTATATGTAATGTCATTTCACTATCTAATCTTAGATGTAAGATGCTTCATCATCTCCATGATTGTTTCTCTTGGTGCTTAGGTTTCTGAATAAACAAAAAAAAAAGCATACTAGATTTGTCCTCTTATTTCCTTTTATTGTTATTTGTTGATGATTGATGGACTAGATTGAGAGGTTAAGAGTTTGTTTTGATTTAAAGCAAAACAAAAAGGTTAGGAATATTCCTGAGCAGACTGTTTTTGACTAAGGGAAAAAGATAGAAAAAAAGGAATTTATTCAATGGTTCATCTCCTCTGCATATAGTTAGATTCTCTACTTTAATACATGCCATAGTGATTCTCACTCATGCATCAAAGTTTCTCTCATTTGTTGGCCATCTGAATTTGGGATACTGTGTGGTGTTGTGCAAAACTGCTCTTTTTCGATGACTATGGCTAATGATTTTGGATATTCAACCTCTATGTCTTCCTCTTTTTCAGCTCTGCATACTTCTGTAGAAGACAGATACCCCAAGTTTCCTAACTCTCTCTGGGGTTCATCAGGGCAGGAACTGATGAACAACCCTGTGCCTTGTCAGGTGGTCTCTGGTGGCAACTCTAGTGGGTATATGTTTTCTTCTCCCTCCGGATTCTGCAATGTTTCAGGTGTCTCGACTCATGGAAAGATTCCCCAGACGCAGCCACCTGTTTCCACCATGCCAAGCGACAGATTGGCTATGCAGGATTGTTTTTTGGAAGCACAATCCTCGTCATTGATCAATCATCACCTTCCGGAGTTTTCAGATCCACTTGAAGACTTCTTTGATTTTCCTGACCATGTTCCTGCTCTGAATCCACAAGCAGAGAGTAGTGACGTAAGGGTGGGCTCATCAGTGGAAGTTCATGAGAAAAGCGAGTGGCAAAGTTGGGCAGATCAGCTGATGTCTGTTGACAATGGTTCAGAGCCGAACTGGTCTGAACTTCTTGGAGATCCAAGTCCACACAATCCAAACTCACAGGTTCAGTTTCTGTACCTATATATGATCTCTATATTTGTTCATTTAATCAGCGTTCACATGATTTGCAACAGATACCAACACCATCTTTGGATGTACCAAGGCAAGAGATAGTAGTAGCTAACCAGCAGCATCAGGTGGTTTCGTTGGAGGAGCACCTGAACTCATCAGCTAGTGCAGCAACAACTAAACAGCGCATGAGGTGGACACAAGAACTTCATGAGGCGTTTGTTGAAGCTGTTAACCAGCTTGGTGGTAGTGAACGTGCGTAAGCTTTCTTCTTCAACTGTAAGCAGTGGAGCCTATTCTTTTCTTGATTTTTTTATAATTTTCACCACAGGAGCTACGCCTAAGGCTGTTTTGAAGCTCTTGAATAACCCTGTCTTGACCATTTATCATGTTAAAAGCCATCTGCAGGTTTGTTCTTACTCATGTGCTTATTTCTTTTTGCATCTCATGATGTTTCTCTGCTACGCTTAGCTCGTTTCTCATTTTCTATTGTCTTTATATTAAACTTTTATTATACAGAAATACAGAACAGCAAGGTATAAGCCGGAGACTTCAGAAGCTACAGGTTAGGATTTCATACAGTTTAACTGTTAGATGCAACCGATTTTTTCAGAAAACCTACCCAATCGAACCAAACTTCTAACTGAACTAACTGAAAATTTCGGTTCGGTTTGAAATCCCAGGCCTAGTTTAACAGAATACTTCTACACTTCTCTTTAGCTTTAAACCACATAGGCCTCTAAAGAATTGGTCACTCTCTCTAGAAAAGGCTAAAGTCTCTGTATTTTAATCTTGTTTCTTTCTTGCACAGGAGAACCTCAAGAGAAGAAGATAACATCTATAGAAGATATCAAATCTCTTGACATGAAAACGTAAGAAAACTCAGTTTTCTGACTGCATAACAAACTAGAGAGTATTGATTGTAAATGTGTTATAGTACTTATATGTGTTTCTAGCTAGTTAATTTATGTTACTATTTCTTTTTTTCAGGAGCGTTGAGATCACACAAGCTCTAAGGTTACAGATGGAAGTTCAGAAACGTCTCCATGAGCAGCTCGAGGTAATGATTTCACTAAGAAAAACTATCCTTCTTTGCTTGGTTTCTAACCAGAAAGAGTATTAGCCTGTCATGACTGTTGGCTGATGTTTGTTTAAATATATATGTGTCACAGACTCAACGGGCGCTGCAGTTGCAGATTGAAAAACAGGGCCGTTACCTACAGATGATGTTTGAAAAACAACAGAAGTTAGAAGAGAACAAGAGCTCTTCCTCATCAAAGCAATGCAACGGCACATCTGCAGAAGTTGAATCTGGTGTAGTGACACAAACAGGGGACCAAACCGAGTCTGCTGCTTCAGCATCAAGAAAACGGGCCAGAGAAGATTAGGAGATTGAAAAGCATATTGATTTGGTTGACTGAGACATGTTTATTGAGAATTAAGTTAGGTGTTTTATGGAAAACACAGAGATGCATTACCTACAGTTTTGTTAAAAGAAAAATTGTTTCTTCCTAGTTTTGTGTTTGTTCAGTTTTAGGAAGCAGTTGCTTCGTAGGCCCTGCATCACTGAGTGAAGATCAGTTACTGATGATGATTGAAGATTAATCAATGTTTAAGAAATCCCTTTACCGTGTGTAGTAAGGCACCTTATAGAAAATTATTGTTTAGACGGCGTAGAGATCGGTTTTTTGAATGATTAGACAAGAACGTCTAGACCATTTTATAAGAAAAAACAGTTTGAAAATGCATTTGTTTTGCTGACTAGGAGCCGGTTAGACCAATTTTAAGAACACAATGTTTCCTGTTCTTCCTGGGCCTAGGAGTCTCCTCACGGCTTTGACTTTATTGGCTAATATGTCGAGAAGCGGAAGAAGCTCTTCTGTCTTAAGAGGGAAATCAGGTGTTAACCACAATACAGGTTTTAACCCTTTCTTGTACTCACTCTCACTCTTTTTCTTCTTCTTTGCTTTCTTACAATCTCCAACAAGTTCCTTGGCATGATCAGATAGTGTTGACGATCTTTGGCTTTTCCCTTTCTATTTCTAGTCTGGTGCCAACTTGGAGCCTTTCTTAATCTTTGTTGATGTATCTTCAACACCATCAAGGCCAGGTTTTGAGCCTTTTTTATTCAAGCCAAACCAGCCTTTCCTCTCCTTGAGAGGAGCACCATTAGCTTCTCCAAAGCGTTTGTCACTTCTTTCTCCTTGTGAGAAAGAACAATCAAAGAACCAGGAGATAGTGATACCTTCCCATCATCAGACGTGTAACCATCTCCTAGAAAAAAGAAACGTCTGATCTGATCTTTGGATGCAGAACCCATCAAAACCTGCAAGAGTCATATCATAGTCTGGTTGTTGAGGTTTACAACAACTCTTTCCCATTTTGGAGCCATGTTATGTGTAAAACAAACATGGCAGGTCATAGGCAAAGCCGGATGAAACAATTGTAAATGATCAAATAACTAACACATCTACAAAGTTCAGACAAACCATGAAATAGAAAACATTAGCATTGTGAAGTGCATTTCAAGCGATGAGATTAGACTAGTTCAGTAAGCTCCAAAGATTCTTCCCTATCACTTTGCATTCTGTGTCCTGCAAGATTAAACAATATGATGAAACAACATCATTTGCACAACCTTCAACTTCATAAGTTTTTTTTTTCTTTGTTCTTATCCAGTCATCAACAATGGCTTGGTGAATCATAACAAGAGAGTGAATCCAAGGAAGCTTTACCTTAATGAACTCATGAGGGAGCCTTTAGTAACCCATCTCTAACCTCACCACTTCCATTCAATGCATCTTCTTCCATTGAAAGCTTTATGTTACTCTCTATGTGCAAAACGGTCCCACTCTGTAAACGTAGGCTTATCACGCTCCTGTTTCCGTTTTGGAATGTTATAAGAGCACCCCCGAGTAAAGAAGCACCAAGGTTAAATGTTATCAACAAACAACTTGTGAGACCATCCTATACTTTCCTTTAAATACTATAATGGCTTTAGTATATAATATCATGAGACATAGTGTTTCAACCTCTGGTCCGATCTTGTCAATTATCTTGCATAAGACATCCTCAAAAAGAACAGCCTCTTCAGCCATGCACTCCTTCCAACGCATCTGCTCCTCATAAAAGAACTGCATCTCAAATTCGTGTAAGAATCTCATTCCCATCCAAGTCTAGGCACTTAAACCTAGTACAATCTAAACTATTAAAACTGAAGTACATTTAGTACTTAACCCTAACATTTCCTAACTAATTACCATTGAATGCCACTGATATTATCTCTGCATCCAAACACTAATTCTTAATAAGAAAAAAATGAATATGGGTTAAGCCCATTAACAATTTTTGCCACTAGAATTGAATATTTCATAAAAAAATGAATATTTATTATTCAAAAATTTATAATAAAAACAAAATTATACATATATATAGCATTAAATTAGTTTTATTTTTATTCATATTCATATAAGCTACCAACTATATTTGAACTATAAAAAAAATAATAATGTTGATAATTTTTTATTATAATCTGAACTTATTTAGTTACAATAACAAAATCATATAACTTTCCATAAAAATTTAATGACTAAAATACATACTAATATTTATTATAAATGGTTATATATACAAACAAATACAATGTATTATCATTTGTAAGATATATATCTAATAAGAATAACTAATGTAATTTATAAATTAAAAAAAAATTAATCACCATATAATACATATATACAATTAGGTCTAGGACGGATCAAATATCTAGGGTATTCTAGGATACTCGGATATGCATTTGTCGGATTCGTAAAATTGTTATCCGGATTCGGATATTTGGGGTTAAAATATTCATACTAAAATTCAAATACACGTAGACATCCGAACCTGCTTTTTTAATTTAAAATAAATCAAAAACTAATTATTAACCATATATTTAGTCTATTTAAAATTATTATTTAAAAAGCTTAAGAATCATTAAAATTTAATAAAATTAAAATTTTAGTTATTTTATATGAAAATATATAATATACATAGATAACTATATTTAAATTTTAAATATTTAATATCTGGATCTGAATATCCAGACTTAAAATTTTGCTATCCGAATTTGTAATTGGATCAATCGAATCCGTAAAATTATTATCATGATCCATGAATATCCGTTTTTCAAAGAGGATAAGATCCCGAATCGGGTAACGGATATTAAATTTTAAGTTCAAGTCATATATACAATTATATCAAACAAATTGCTTAAAATATTAGACATTCAAAAAATTAACACCCGCGCGGGCGAGCGGGTCAAAGGCTAGTATATCATTATGTCAGATACAAAAACACTATATGTCTGTCACCTTTGGATCTTTACGTCAAATCTTACCACTATTCTAGGCTAGGCACTGACGATTTATCTTCTTCCGCAAGTATGAAATACACTATCTTCCCTTCAACTTTGCTTGTGAACTTTCTAGCAAACCAGTGCATTGTCAGTGAAGAGAAGTAATAACTTGGAACCAAAAGAACTTAAGTCTTGAAAGGGAAGGCAGTTAAGACAAAACCTGGGAGAATGTACTGACCATATCATTCTTGGAACTCTAGGCCAGAATGTGTAGCCAACAGGAGCTTGCAGATTTCACTGGTGACTAATTTGAACTCTTGAGTAATGAGAAGAATATTAGAGTTAAACAAGGCAGCCTATGTAAGTGTTACCTTGTATCTGAAGTCAATCCATGTGGTTGGGCTGACCATTCTGAAAATAAAACTGCAGCCAGTCGTGTTTCTACTCCGTACGTATACAAAAAGAAGCAAAATATTAGAATACACTTATTAATTGTGCAGTTGAGAATCTGAAGCAATGGCTGTTGAACAGGCTCGTAGCGAGGAACCTAAGTTAGAAGGGGATGGTGATCTCTGTTTCTTCATACCACAACTCCTAGGTGAAAGCGGAGGAGAACTCCACATCTTCCAACAAGTAATCGAACAGGCACAAATCAGACAATCAATCAACCAAACCGAGCTGCTGCTGCTATTAAAGTGTTACCAAACTACACATCTTCAACAACAGCTTGGAAACAGATTACCGAGTAAGGAAGAGTGTTAAAAGTGGTCGGGGTCACCACAGTGTAGCGATCCGAAATCTTTTGATTAAAAATAATAATATTTGGTTAACCAGGAAAGGTAGTTAGAGCAGGATTAACCGGGCTATCTTAAGGTGGGGTTCTTAGCTTTTCTAAGAGACGTATCTTAGCTTTTAACTAAGAAAACCTAAAGGCATATAATTTTTTTTTTTTTTTTTTTTTTGCTGTTTAAAAAAAAAGAAAAAAAATTTAAAAACGAACCAATCACGGGCCGCCACGTGTCAGTAGGACCCGCAAACAGTGTAAGAAATTCTCTAAAACCGGTTCTTATTTAGTAGTTTTTAGAAGTGGTTCTTGCATTGTTCATGGGTCCCACATGTCAGTGGGGCCCGCGAACAGTGCAAGAAACCCTCTTAAGAAACCCGGATAATCATGCTCTAAGAACCGCCTCTTAAATAAGAACCATAAGAGCTGTCTCTTAACGAGAAAAATGTAAAAAAAAAAAAAAAAATTAAAAAGACAAATTTTACGTTAAGAATCCCACCTTAAAAGACCCGGGTTAATCATGACCTTAGTACATCAGTCAATTTGTTCTTTTACATCTTTCAGGTTTTTTTTTGTTTGGGTACACAAAATGTTTTGGATCATTAATTTCTTTTATTTTGGGGTCAAATTTTTGAAACTAGTATCCAATAGTGTGATTGGGATATTGATGAAAATAAAATTGATATACAAGAGCTTAGTACTTTCCCTTTTTGGGATAATGCTTAGGTTCTTCTTCAAGACCTTTGTATCAATATGCTCATCATTCACTTAAATGAACCAAAAGAATGACATACAAAGAACATAAACTATATTTAAGATGGGTCTGGATAGGATTAGGGCTTAGCCAAAAAAAAATTGACGAAAAAACTCTCTAAGATGCATCTAAAACCAAAAGAAAAAAACACCAACCAATTGATTAAAGGAACATTAACAATTCTGAACAACACAAGATGGAACAAGTGCGATTGTAACATGAAGTCAAGCATCGCTCGATGATTATAATGATAAAATAAAAATAGAAAACTTGGTCTATATATAACAACAGCTAACTGAAAAGGAAAACACCAGTTTCCGGTTTCAAACCTGGATTCCCAATTGTGAAGCACCTCACCAAGATGATTTAACAACGAACGAATGTTGAAGCAGAGATGATGATACTCTTCTTTCTCTTTCGTTTACTACAGCAACTTCCCAAGTTTTTCGCTCAAATACTTCCCTTCAGTGATTATGGACCAGCCTGCATGATGATACTAGTTTATCTTGCTTCTGATTCCATTATCAACAAAACGGGTTTATAAAGAGGGGAGGCAACCTACCTGGATGAACTTAGAAGGGAGCCTCCAGAGACTCATCCCAAACCTCAGCACTTCCATTGGATGCATCTTCAACATCTTCTTCCATTGAAAGCCTTATGTATTCTCTATGTGCAAAACGGTCCCACTCTGTCAATGTTGGGTTTTCACGTTCCTGACATTTTTGACTAATTTTATTAGAGAACCAAGAAAAGCTGCAATGTTAAAAAATATCAGACAAGACTTACCTGGCGAATGAGGAACGGATCCCGTGTCTCAAATGCCATAAATTTATTGAGATTGAAAAGGATGTTGAAGACGTTTCCAGAGAGTTTTGATCCCTTCAGGTCATTCAGGGTTATATAGCTTTCGTCCTGTGGCAACCAACAAAAAACAATGAAACACAAACAACAAAACTATAAGAGTCAGCAAAGATGACTATAAACATCAGTTATGTCTTCGGACTTGAACAAAGGAGCTTAAGCATATAACATCCATATTAACATGAAACATATTGTTCACCTCTGGTCCGATCATATCAATTATCTGGCATACGATATCCTCAAAAAGAACTGCCTCTTGCGCCATGCACTCCATGCGATGCAACTGCTCCTCATAAAAGACCAGCATATCTTTTCGCGTAATAATCCCATTCCCATCAAAGTCTACGCACTTAAACCTGGTGCAAAATATTACTTATGTTAGATTAAAACATTTGAAATGCTATCTGTCTGGCACCTTTGGATCCTTGCGTCACAGCTTACCAGTATTCTAGACTAGGCTCTGAGGATTTATCTTCTTCCGCAAGTATGAAATAAACAAAATCCTCATACCCCATTTTCCCTTCAATTTTGCTAGTAAACTTCCTAGCAACCTGAGTAGAAATTAATGCATCCATCATGTCAGTCATCTTGATAGAAGTAATAATTATGCAACTAAGAAACGTGCAAAAAGATTTAGAGTAAAACCTGGGAGAATATTCTGTCAACAATCCGGTAAGTAAGAGCATGGTTGCCATATTTCATAAGGTTTTCTTTGTCGATCAGGAAATCGTGATCTGAATCCAGCTCCCAGAACTTGCAGTATATGACATAGAAATGCTCATACGAGAAGTACCTAGTTTTCAAAGTCGATAGAAAAGTGTTGATGTCAAAAGAAGAGACAAAACCAGAACAGAACAGACTCGTTTTGTCAGTACCTCAACACTTTGTTGATATCTTCTTCTTCATCAGCATGAAGCATAGCATCAATTAAATTTCCTCGTTTAAGCTCCCTAAATGTAAGTCGACCATTTCCAGATCTATTTATGTAGTAAAAGATTCTGTAGGTAACAGTTTCAGCTGGCCAATCAAAAAACAAACTGTATAAGAAAGCCATATTATCCAATAGCAACAAATGTAAAAGAATGTGGCTTCTAGACAGTGTTAAAACTAAAAGTGTTCTCGCAGGCTCATGACCACAGTTCACGTTGATAAGCTAGAAAAAAAATTAGCAATTAAGGAAAATTATCCCCTTGTCATCATTATTTGGAGATGAGACGAAATAGGAAACTGACTAATATGCAACTGAAGTTAAGACCTAACCGTATCTTTCTTGGAATTCAGGTGTGCCTTGCAAAAACTCTAGCCCAGGATGCGTTGCCAAAAGTTCTTTAAGTAGTGGCTTAAAATCCTCCTGTGAATGAAAATGCAAACAGATGAGAAAAGATGTTGGAGAATGAGAATGACTACAATTACTGAATAAACCAATCAAAAGAAACTACCTTCACAAGGAAGTTTTGATTTTGCTGCTTTAGTATCTTAAATATTTGGGTCGTCATATCCATTATCAACATGTTCCCGTTTACCCAATAATCAATAAATGCTTCTCTGCATAAACGAAAAAAATAAATCAACTCTAAGAACCTGTGATAATTGGTGGTACAGTATTTTCATCACCAAGCTCAATGAGGTGCGGATATAAAATGAGAAGAAAGCTTGAGGCACACTGCAAACCATGCGCATATCACATTCCATAGTACAGAGAGCATAAAAGGGCACACACACACCTAGTAACAAAACCTGTACTATTGACATCGATCTTCCTGAAAAGTGAGGTGGAGAAGAAAGATGGGAGCTTGCAGATTTCTCTGGTGACTAATTTGAATTCTGAGTATTGAATAAGGTTAAAGTTAATAAGGCCTCTCCGTATAAGTTTTACTTTAGATATTTAAAAACTCATGATTCTGTTACCTCGTATTTGCAGTCCATCCATATGGCCATAAAAAAAGTGGTTGACTCTAAACATACATTGCTCTTTAATCTCACTTGGAGGTGGGCGACCATTTTGAAAATAAAACTACACCCATCATACATAAATGACTCCGTTAGAACATAAAAAAGAGAGTGAGAAAAAAATGGATGCACATTCAAAACCTGAGGTATGGACTCTTTAACAGGCTCGTTGAGTACTT
Organism: Moricandia moricandioides; assembly: GCA_905132885.1. Taxonomy (NCBI): domain Eukaryota; kingdom Viridiplantae; phylum Streptophyta; class Magnoliopsida; order Brassicales; family Brassicaceae; genus Moricandia; species Moricandia moricandioides. Next base: position 29,519 of record CAJHQQ010002816.1, read on the forward strand.
TAAGAGGAGAGCCTAAATTAGAAGGAGCCCTCTGTTTCATCGTCCGTGGTGAACCGCAGCTTCTAGGTGAAAGTGGAGGAGCACTTCCTGCTGGAAACATGGAAGGTAAAGAATTGGTGGTACCAGGACCAGACCCAGATGCACTTCCAGGAACATTCAAAGGAGCTCCAGACATTGCATCTTGAAGCAATGATGTAACCTATAAAAATAAGGAAAGATAGACAATTTCAGTGGAAAAAAAACTGTTTACAATAATACTTTTACTATTTTAGGAGAAGCATAACGCATTAAAAGAAGAGAAGAGTCTATTTGATAAGAAATCTGCTCTACGGAAAAAAAAACCTAAGCATCGTCTTCCACAATTCCTATATATACAATAGGCAATTCCTATTTAAGAGAAGCATCATGAAGAAATCAAAAGCAAACATTCACTTTGATAACAAATCTACTATACACAGAGACCTAAGCATCTTAGGTCTAAAGATTCACGCCTTCCACAACTCATATCCATCCAATAGGCAACAAACAAAGCGCAGTGAATCATCGTCTTCCACAATTACTATCTATCCAATATGCATTCCTATTTAAGAGAAGCATAACGCATGAAGAATCAAAATCAAACAGTCACTTTGATTACAAATCTGCTCCACACAGAAGCCTAAGCATCTTCTTCCTAACGAAAGAAGATAGCTCCAGATTAAAGATTCAAGTCTTCCACAACTCATATCCATCCAATAGACAACAAAAAAAGGCGTACTGAAGCATCGTCTTCCACAATTCCTATATATCCAATAGGCAATTCCTAATTAAGAGAAGCATAACGCATGAAAAAAAAACAAAATCAAACAGTCACTTTGCTAACAAATCTGCTCTATACAAAAACCTAAGCGACGTCATCCACAATTCCTACCTATCCAATAAGCAAATCCTATTTAAGAAAGCATAACGCATGAAGTAATCAAAAGCAAGCAGTCACTTTGATTACAAATCTGCTCTATACAAAACCCTAAGCATCGTCTTCCACAATTTCTATCTATCCAATAGCAATTCCTATTTAAGAGAAGCATAACGCATGAAGAAATCATAATCAAACAGCCACTTTGCTAACGTACACAGAAACCTAAGCATCTTATTTTTTAAAGATTCACACCTTCCACAACTCATATCAATCCAATAGGCAACAAACAAAGCGGATAACGCATGAAAGAGAAGAGAAACAAAGAGTCTATACAATAACAAACCTCCTCTACACAAAAACCTAAGGATCTTCCAAATCTCCGTCTTGCACAATTCCTCTCTATCCAATAGAGAATTCCTAATTAAGAGAAGGATAACGCATAAAGAAATGAAAATCAAACAGTCACTTAGCTAACAAATCTACTCCACACCAAAAACCTAAGCATCATCTTCCTAAGCAAAGACTACTTCGCACCAATAAGCTAATCAAACGCACACAGTCACTTCAATAACAAATCTGCTCTACACAAGAAACCTAATCATCTTCCTATCTAACCAATACGCAATCAAAAAGCACACAGTCACTTCCATAAACCTAACCATCTTCCACAACTCATATCAATCCAATAGAGCAACAAACAAAGCTATAAGGAACCCGAAATTGACCTGACGATGAGCTTCGGGGAGAGAAAGCCACTGATCGAAGAGCTTCTGGGTGAAATCTGGTCTAGTTTTGAGGACGAAGGTAGACATCTCAGGGAGCTGAAGCAAATCGGCGTCTAGAGAAGCCATGTCTCCGCCGGGAACAAGAGTATCGACCATACTCAAATGGAATCGAGAAGTTGTGGAAGAAAGAAACCCTAGATCTCTCTCTCTCTCTCTCTCTTTAAAGATGGGGCAGAGGAAATGAATCTGTTTCCTTCCATTTTATAACCCTTCCTTCACTCTCCGATTTAGATTTTTTTTTTGGGTTCAAGTGATTGGGTCTCGAGAAAATCAGGAAAAAAAATGTATATTATTTTCTACCTGATAAAATAATATGTATATATATTCCTTCCATTTGAGAAAGATATACATTCCTGAAAAAGTAGATTTTCTAAAATTATATTTATCCTAGAAAAATATATTTTATAATTATTTTTTGGTAATTTATATTAATAAAATATAATTTTAAAGACATTAGTTATTGATTAATATTATTGGTTAGTAGCTGTCGAAAAGTATAGTAAAAATAATTAATACTTTTGCTTATAATCAGAGAATGTTTTCAATAAAAAATTCATATAGATAGTTAGATTTTATTTGATTTATATATATATATATATATATATATATTAAAACTGATTTTATTAGGATATATCTAAATTTTGTAAATCTATCCAAAAATTAATATGAACTCATTTTATGTTATGTTAACAATAGTTTAAGATTAAAAGCTCAAAAATCAAAATTTAGCTTTTAAAATTCACTTTTAATAATATTATTGTTAAATATGAATTTTACTAGATTTTCTATTAAATGAATATTTTATTTTACAATTATATTTTTGAATTGACTTCAGACTATATATGATATTGAAATATCAGTTTATAAAATTTGTTTGAGCTTTTACAGTTTGTATCGAGGGGATACAAATTTGAGATCTTGGCTAGGTTTTGACTTGGATTCAGGTTCACTTAGCAATGCCAAACTAAATACTTCAGCGGGAGTGTTGAATTTGAAGAAGTATTAGTGAGAATTGCATCCTTAATCATTTAATTCACAAAAATATTTTTAAAATACTATGCATATTATTAGATTCTTGAATATTTTTCTAGAATTTTACAATGTGCAAAATCCTCTAAAATTTTTTTCTAATTTAAAAAAAAAAATGAACTAATTTAACTCCCAGTAACACCATTTTATTTAATGTTAATCAATCGTGCATTTCATTAGCTCTTCTAAATGCATGTATTATGGGATTAGGCATTTGTAATCTTTCTTGAAAATTACCATAAATTCTAATATCATTCCATTCAGTAACTTTTTTTATTAAATATTTGTTTTATTCATTTTTGGTGGATTTCATAGCAATAATGTAGTATTTAAAAATAATTTAACAAAAATTACTATAAAATAAAGAAAAACAATTACATATGTCTCAGAATGAGATTCAAAGATAATATTTTATATCGATTATCTATCAGATATATATATATATATCTATGATTATTGAATACTATAATACAATATATATATATATGTGTGAAAATAGGTGTACAACCCCTCTTAAATTATCTTTTTCAAATATATTCATTAAATGAAACATGACAATATTTGTATCTAGTGTAATCACTATATTTTTACATAATAATAAATAACTCGTTAGCATATTATTTTTTGTTAGTCAAAGTTTTTGTTCTATTTTTATTTAAATAATTTTTTATTATATGATATAAATTATTAGGTTTTATTATTTTTATAAATCAAAATTTTATTCGGGTTTTCCATATAGGTTCATAAAATCAGAATTAGTTTCTATTAAATTTATTTGTATTTTCTTAAAATCTAAAACCGAAGAATTAGATAAATGCATTTAACTGTCATTAATCCGTGTAAATGTTTCAAAAGCTATTACTTATGTGTTGAACGGATTTTTCAAAATCAATTAAATTCACCAATTGTTTTAGTGGATATATTAATCATTTGGATAAAATATAGAGATACATTAACCAAATATTGGAGAAAATTAATTAATAAAAACTGATTTGGATTTTTAAAAAATCTAAAACAGAAGAATTAGACAATGTATTAAAACGGTAATCAAATAATATGAAATTATATAAGAGTTACCACTTATTATAATTGTATATTAAACTGAATTCTTTTAAAATCAATTAAATTCATCAATTTTTAGCGGGTATATTAATCATTTGGTAAAAAATATAAACACACGGTAGTCATAAATTGAAGAAAATTAATTAATAAAAACTTATTTACATTTTAAGAAAAATCTAAAACAGAAGAGTTAGACAAATGCATTAAAGCCGTAACAAATAATATGAAATGCTCTAAAAACTACCACTTTGTATAATAATATATTAAACTGAACTCATTAACATCAATTAAATTCATCAATTGTTTTGGAAGGTATATTAATCATTTGGCAAAAAAATATAGAGAACAATAATCATATATTGGAGAAAATTAATTAATAGAAAACTTATTTGCATTTTGAAAAATCTAAAATAAAAGAATTAGACAAATGCATTAAAACCGTAATAAAATATTATGAAGGGCTCTAAAAGCTAATACTACTTAGTAGAATTACTCTTTCTCTTTCATAATAAGTGTCCTTTAAAAAAAACTGTTACATAAAAAAATAGAGCAAATCTCTCAAATAGCCATTTTTGCAATTTTTATCACAAAAATTTCAATCTTGAGAGAAAAAATGATTAATAGACCTTTTTAATTTTGAAAATTTTAATATTTTAATTTTTTAAAAAAATTTTAAACCTCAACTCCAAACCCCCCACCCCATAACTCTAAACCATAAGTTTAGATTAGTTAACCCAAATGTATAAATATATATTTACATCCTTTAATAAAGTCTATTTTGATCATTTTTCTCTTTGGGTGTTATTTTTGGGACAAAAACTTATTTTGGTATATTTTGGTCTTTATCTCTAAAAAATATCACTTTAAAATCTCAATGCAAATTATACTTATTTTCAGTTTTAAATTAATTGCAAACTGCATTAATTTTATAAATAAATTTATTTATCTCAAATGCTATTGGTCAAATATGTATAATTAATAACAACTTACACACATTTCAACCACTTTTTTAATCTCTGTGAAAAATGTCAAAATGACACTTATTAAAAAACGGAGAGAGTATATATTAAACTAAGGAGATGTATTTAACTTCAAATTTTAGGTGATTTATATTAAAATGACAAATCTACTGTTGTTCAAACAAAATTTTTAAAAATACTTTAAAATCCAGTGTTATTGAACTTATAGTTTTATAAAATACTTTGAAATGCATTGTTATTAAACAAAATTTAAATTGAAAATTTTAGAGTGTTTTAAATGTTTTGAGAGTGTTTGAGAGGAATGTCTTAGTTATAAAAATAAAAATCTAAATCTTATAGTTGTAGATGAGATTCTAGAGTGTTTTTATATAATCAAACCAAAATTTACAGTTCTCCTACAAGCATATAAAATTTCATTAAATAATAAATAATTGAAAATTTCACATTTAGTACACCCCTCCCCCCCCCTAAATTCTTTTAAATTCAACTAGACTTTGATCCGCACCTCCGTGCGGGTTTTTGTTTATTTTATAAATATAAAACTTTAATATTACTCTAAACGTTCTAACCAAATAATTTATATTTTAGTGTTATATATTGTGTTACTCTATAATCTTATTATTTATCTTCCTTATCCGACGTAATTTTATGATAATAAATTAATTATATAAAAATAGTTGATTTTTTGGTAAATATTTTTTATATTTTTTAACATATTTCTTATAATTAAAAATATTTAAATTTATATTTAAATTGTTTTGTTATTAATATTTAAAATAAATTATTAAATTTTAGAGTTTTCTAATAGCATATTTGTGAATAACGTTATTTATATAATTTTTATTTTGTTATAATCATTTTAGTAATTGTATATTTTTTGAGTCGCAAAAGAAGATAATATATAATTTTAGATATGAAAGTTTACCAAATGTTGACAATTTTATTTTTTATAAAAATGTACAAATTTTAACACTAATTTAACAATGAATGATATTTATTTATTATTTAAATGAAAAAAAAATTATTTCATATAGTACTTCTATTTTAACACCAATAAAATATAATTATAAAATTTATAAAAGATAGCATATAATTTTATTCTTGTTTCTTAAATTTTACTTAAAATTAATTTACAGTAGTATTAATAGTATTAATTACAAAATTAAATAATGCATTATTTTATAAAAAAATAAAACAATTTAATTAGATTTTGTTAGATTTTTCTCAACTGATTTTGTTTAAACTAAAAAGAATTAAAAATTGATTCATTAAGATTTTAAAAATAATATATATTTGCTTGATTAAAGTAAATAATCAAAAATGTCATAATAATAAATCAATGAAATGGTCCTACTATGACTTTTGCCTAGTAGATTTTTTTGTACTTCTCATTTAATAGAGAACTAGAATTTGACCCGCGCTCATGCGCAGGTGTTTGATTTAACTTGTGTTCAATATAAACTTATAAATCGCTGCTTTTATAAAAAAATCCTTTGTATATTTTTTATGTTTTGTTATTTACATATAGAATAGAATATTATATTATAATATAGATGTTGATTATATTTTTTTACTTATACATATTATTATATTCAAAACGTATAACTTGATGCAATTTAATGTAATTGTATTATTCATATATTAACTTGTTGTTTTTTTAGTTTATTTTGAAATGAAACAATATACTAAAATTTTTAATTGTCAATATATAAATATCGATTTGGTTAGATAAATTTTGGAATTGTAATTATTTAATTTAAATTGATTTTAAATGCAGTACTAGAATTTGTAAATAAAAAAATATAAAAATGTTTTTAAATCCATGTATCCAAACAATCCTCACTATCCATGTTTCCAAACAAAATCCTAAAGTACTTCTACTTTAATAATATATAATTTTAGATATGAAAGTTTACCAAATGTTGACAATTTTATTTTTTTATAAAAATGTACAAATTTTAACACTAATTTAACAATGAATGATATTTATTTATTATTTAAATGAAAAAAAAAATTTCATATAGTACTTCTATTTTAACACCAATAAAATATAATTATAAAATTTATAAAAGATAGCATATAATTTTATTCTTGTTTCTTAAATTTTACTTAAAATTAATTTACAGTAGTATTAATAGTATTAATTACGAAATTAAATAATGCATTATTTTATAAAAAAATAAAACAATTTAATTAGATTTTGTTAGATTTTCCTCAACTGATTTTGTTTAAACTAAAAAGAATTAAAATTGATTCATTAAGATTTTTAAAATAATATATATTTGCTTGATTAAAGTAAATAATCAAAAATGTCATAATAATAAATCAATGAAATGGTCCTACTATGACTTTTGCCTAGTAGATTTTTTTGTACTTCTCATTTAATAGAGAACTAGAATTTGACCCGCACTCCTGCGCGGGTGTTTGATTTAACTTGTGTTCAATATAAACTTATAAATCGCTGCTTTTATAAAAAAATCTTTTGTATATTTTTTATGTTTTGTTATTTACATATAGAATAGAATATTATATTATAATATAGATGTTGATTATATTTTTTTTACTTATACATAATATTATATTCAAAACGTATAACTTGATGCAATTTAATGTAATTGTATTATTCATATATTAACTTGTTGTTTTTTAGTTTATTTTGAAATGAAACAAATACTAAAATTTTTAATTGTCAATATATAAATATCGATTTGGTTAGATAAATTTTGGAATTGTAATTATTTAATTTAAATTGATTTTAAATGCAGTACCAGAATTTGTAAATAAAAAAATATAAAAATGTTTTTAAATCCATGTATCTAAACAATCATCACTATCCTAAAGTACTTCTACTTTAATAATATAGATATTAGATTCATCAACTGTTTTTGAGGGTATATTAGTCATTTGAAAAAAAAATACAGAGATGCAGTAAACGAAGATTGGTGGAGGAAGTTAATAAAACGAGTGGTGTTGCTCTCATCTGTTCATCTTCCTCGTTGTCTGTCTCCTTGTCGACCATACACACGGTTACTCTCCCTCCTCCTTCCCTCAAAGTCCTCACCTTTCTCTCTCTGTCTCTGCATTATCTCTTCTTCACCGTCTCAAAGCTTTCTCAGGGTAAATGATCTAATCCCAATTTGGTTAAATTAAAGTTCGAAATTGCAAGATTTTGATGTCTCCTCTGTGTTTTTACTTCTTCTGTGGATCAGATTACCAAAGTTTTGTATATATATATATATATATATATAGATTGTACATTTAGCCATTTGCATGAGATCTGACTGTTCCAGACTTGTTGGATTTGCTTTTATCCCTTCTCATTTTTGATTCAGACATTACAAAGTTTAAGTCTCTATTTACTGTTCTGTCTTACTATATTTGTGTTTTTTTGTCTCATTCTTATTTTTGATTCAGACATTACAAAGTTCAAGTCTTTATTTACTGTTCTGTCTTACTATTTTTGTGTGTGCCTTTTGTCTCATTCTTATTTTTGATTCAGACATTACAAAGTTTAAGTCTTTACTTACTGTTCTGTCTGACTAGATTTGTGTTTTTGTCTCATTCTTATTTTTGATTCAGACATTACAAAGTTCAAGTCTTTCCTGTTCTGTCTGACTAGATTTGTATGTGTCTCTTTGTTACAGTATGTCGGCAACCACCAATGGAAGTACTGACTATGGCGCCTACACATACAAGGACCTCGAGAGAGAGCTTTACTGGCCTTCTCAGAAGCTCAAGATATCGATCACAGGAGCTGGAGGTTTCATAGCTTCCCACATTGCTCGCCGTTTAAAGCACGAGGGCCATTACGTCATTGCCTCTGACTGGAAGAAGAATGAGCACATGACTGAAGACATGTTCTGTGATGAGTTCCACCTCGTTGATCTCAGGGTCATGGAGAATTGCCTCAAGGTTACTGATGGTGTTGATCATGTCTTTAACTTGGCTGCTGATATGGGTGGAATGGGTTTCATCCAGTCCAACCACTCGGTTATCATGTATAATAATACTATGATTAGTTTCAACATGATTGAAGCTTCTAGGATCAATGGGATTAAGAGGTTAGAATTGAGTTTTCTTGAGCTACTGGTGACTTTGTATGTAAACAGAGTTAAAAGATTGGAACTTTTGATGTGGGTTTCAGGTTCTTCTATGCTTCTAGTGCATGTATCTATCCGGAGTTCAAGCAGCTGGAAACTACTAATGTGAGCCTCAAGGAGTCAGATGCTTGGCCTGCAGAGGTTTGTGTCACCTTCATTCATATGTACTTGCAAAAGATATAACGAGTCTTGCTTACTTTAATTTTCTAATGCTGTGTAGCCTCAAGATGCTTATGGTTTGGAGAAACTTGCAACGGAGGAGCTGTGCAAGCATTACAACAAAGATTTTGGGATTGAGTGCCGCATTGGAAGGTTCCATAACATTTACGGTCCTTTTGGAACATGGAAAGGTTATACAGACAAAACATAACAGTTTCCAGGAACTATTTTTTTTGCTTTATCATTGTGTTTAACTTTCAGGTGGAAGAGAGAAGGCTCCAGCTGCTTTCTGCAGAAAGGCTCTCACCTCTACAGATAGGTTTGAGATGTGGGGAGACGGGCTTCAAACCCGCTCTTTTACCTTCATTGATGAGTGTGTTGAAGGTGTACTCAGGTGAAGACATCAGCTCCAAATTTGAAATGATATAATTTGTATCAATGTTCTAAAAATCATTCTAGGCATAGTCGTGCAAATCGGATATTTTAGAATGATTTTTAAATAAGTCTATTTAAGCACTCAAAAATCGATTTAGACATCCGCCTAATAATCTCATATAAAGCATTTAAGTACAGCATAGCTATTACTTGAACATTGGTTTGTAGTTAAATCCTTTACTGATCTTCCTCATGGTTTTTGTGTTTTAGGTTGACAAAATCAGATTTCCGTGAGCCGGTGAACATAGGAAGCGATGAGATGGTGAGCATGAATGAGATGGCTGAGATGGTTCTCAGCTTTGAGGAAAAGAAGCTACCAATTCACCACATTCCAGGACCAGAAGGTGTTCGTGGCCGTAACTCAGACAACAATCTGATCAAAGAAAAACTTGGTTGGGCTCCAACAATGAGATTGAAGGTACCAAAAACACATTTACTTTTCTAAGTAGCTCAACATCTTGTGTGATTTGGTTTTGTGTGGTGAATCAGGAGGGGCTTAGAATAACTTACTTCTGGATAAAGGAACAGATTGAGAAAGAGAAAGCCAAAGGCAGTGATGTGTCGCTTTATGGATCATCAAAAGTGGTTGGGACTCAAGCACCGGTTCAGCTTGGCTCACTCCGAGCTGCTGATGGAAAAGAGTAAGATGATGATCCACGACTGTCAAGCTCAAACTATGGCTTTGTTCAATATATATATATATTTGAGGTAAGGAAATTGTTTAGATAAGCTTTCCTATGATTTAAAAAGCAATAATAATTGTTTTGGAATTTGAGTGTCCTCTTCTGCTAATGATCTTTCTTGTTCAAACTAGTTTCTGTGGTATGTTTTTTAAGGAAGGTTTATTATATGTTATCCTGACATAACTTAGTATATACATCAAAAGATTTTAAAAGTTACCAAGCCAGCAAGCACCTTCTTTCCGTTTGAAGAAACTATTTTCATCCATATTCAACAATAATTTCAATCAGACCAAAAGGCAACTTGGAAAATAATAACAAACCAATGTAGAGAAAGTGATTATAATATCTACAACTTGCAAAGTATAATATCTACAACTTGCAAAATAATAACTAGAGAAAGTGATTATAACATAAACCATATCCACACCAAACTATGAATACTTGGAAAGTCCAAACACTGTGGACTAAGAAGATATTGCTCGTGTAAAAAACATGCACAAATATTTCATGTGGTTCTAAATGAAAGGAAACCTGTGAGGGCCCATGAAGTCTTGTTGCTCGAAAAGTAGGGTTTATTATATTATATCCAAAATGAATGAGACATCACTTTTCATGTTGGCCCATTTACACATCTCCACCATATATACAACAATCAAATGGACCCACGGAAAATGCAACTTGTATTTTGATACATTCCTTTTTTTTTTGATAGATTCTTATCCAAAATGATATGTTTAGTACATTTCCCTAATCTAACTTAAACTAAAAATATATATCTTTATGTCGCTCTCAGGTCTCTCCTTATTTGTAGAATGCAAATGGAAATATTAAATGGACCCACGAGATAGAAGTATGTTACAAAAACAAGACGACAACTAAACTATTTTAAATCTTCTTACGACGCCTATCAACTTCCCATATTTAGTAAAATACCCCTCTTGCCACCTCACTCTTACTTGGATTTGACCCCAAAAGCGTTGGAAGATCAGTATTTAATCCAATAAGGCAAAAAATATTTACTACGTGTACGTCTCTGATAAATCAAATATATTACTTGAAGCCCCTCAAAGTCTTATTTTTGTTCATCATCTGGCTCCGAAGAATGGTTTGAATAAAACTAGCCCCAATTACCGACTTTACCGTCCAATGCCAAAATGGATTCAAATCGTTACAAAGTTGATGTATGTAAGTACATTTGTGCATACAATTGGCCACTTACGTATTTTACAAACAATTGTTTAGGTTTATTGTTTCATGTTATTAATTGTCAGTAAATATAAGTAAATAAATCAATTTTATTATTGTTTTGGCTAATTCTAGAAATTTTAGTGAATTTAAAAAGGTCCTTTTTATTCGAAAATATTCAAAATAAAAGAATATGTCTGTATTTATATACTTTTAATAAGTTAGTTTATAAAAAAGTATTGAATAATAAAATAAAATATTATCAAAATACTAATTAATAATTTTAATTAATCATTCATATTAACTAATTAATAATTATTAGAAAAATTCATTACATAATTACAGAGATTTTTCATCTTAATAGAATCACCTCAATTGAGTTAAGTTTTACAGCCATTAATTTTTTTTGCGAGGTTTTGCTTTAAAAAAGTTATAAAAATCTTAACACACAATTAATAAGAAAAAAAACAAAACGAAAGATCATGTTCACTTGCACATCTTTAGTGACGGAATCATATTTTTTTTCTGATCTCTTTTGTATTCCGTTACAAATTATACAGAGAAAAAATAGGACTTTATAAAAACAATCAAAAGTATTGGTTGTGAATGAGAATACACAATTGTTATCGGGGGGAAACTAATAATTAAATTAAATATATTACAAAATACTAAAAAGAAATGAAAAGAACATATTAAATGCAAAAAGACTGCCCAATCGGATAAGAAGAAACAAAGTGAGAAACCAAAAATGGAAAAGACTCTCTCTGTCGAAGAAATCTCATGTCTTTGGTCGGAGCTGGCCAAAGAGACCAATGGGATGAACCGGAGTGACTCCGAGTGGGCATTCCAACGCTTCATACAAGAGTCCTCTGCTGGAGAAGCTGCGACGTCGTATGGACCTCCTTCTCCGAGTGTTCCTGTAGATTCCGAGGAATACAGAGAGTTCCTTAAGAGCAAACTCAGTCTTGCTTGTGCTGCTGTCGCCATGAAAAGGGTAAGCAACTAGTCTCTCTCTCTCTCTCTCTCTCTCTCTCTCTCTCTCTCTCTCTCTCTCTCTCTCTCTCTCTCTCTCTCTCTCTCTCTCTCTCTCTCTCCCCTAAGCATCTGCCTTGGCGGCAAATCAGTCTTAACTGAAACGATATTCTTACAATCCGATTTATATGACTGAAATCTGTTTAAACCTTTGTAACTTAGTTAAAATCAATATAAATTAGTCTGTTAATTAAATAATAATCAATATAAATTAGTCTAAATATGTTAATTAAATAATAACGTTAGTACAAATCCACAAACTTGTTTAAAGTTTTGACTCGCTCTTGTATTGTATATCCAATTTTTATAATTCATCGAAAATTATTTATATAAACTCAAAAACTAAAATTATCTTATATAAATATAATAATATGTATATATAATAAACCAATAATTCATTAAAGCCTGAACAATTCGTTTAATCGATAATCTTCTATAAAAAGCTTAGTTACCGCCTAATGATTTTTTGAACATTGATCTATATATATGATTTGAGTTTGTGAGCTTTGGGTTGGAAGACAAAAAGAGAAAGGTTTATTGTTATGTTCCTTCAGATTACTATCTTTTTATGATTGATATTTGTTCTGTGTTAATATTGAAACTTGATAGGGAGCTTTCATCAGACCTCAGGATACCTCTGGTAGATCTGAGAATGGTGGAGTTTATACATCCAGTGCTTCAGACCAAGGCTCTCTTGCTTCTTCCAAAGGTTTTCTAATTGCTTAAACACTGCTTAAATGTTTTCTGTTTACCTCTATGATGAGTCCTTTTAAGATGTTCTTGATAGTTATTATGTTTGCTCATGCTGTGTCCTAGAGTTCTGTTAACTGCCTACATAAACAAATGCTAATGGAACCAATATCTGTATGGTTTTCATCTGCCGCTACAGGTGTGATGAGCAGTGCTATAACAAGTGGATCTGAGCTCTCTGGTGATGAAGAAGAAGCTGATGGTGAAACAAATATGAATCCTACCAATGAAAAGCGTGTCAAAAGGTAAATCATGTACATCCTTTCTTGGATTAGTATCTACTAATAGCCTTTCATAAGTCAAAATCTTAACATGAACATTTGTTTGTTTACTGTTGTGATTACAGGATGCTCTCTAACAGGGAATCAGCTAGACGGTCCAGAAGAAGAAAGCAAGCACACCTGAGCGAGCTAGAGACACAAGTATGTTTCTCTTACCTCATTTGTTTCTCTTTTTAGACCTTTCTCAGCTCACTCATTACAGTCTCCATCTCTCTGATAGGTTTCACAGCTGCGTGTGGAGAATACAAAGCTCATGAAGGGTCTCACTGACGTGACTCAGACATTCAATGACGCAGCTGTAGAGAATAGAGTTCTTAAAGCCAATATAGAGACACTACGAGCAAAAGTAAATATCTATTGAAAAGAGTAACCTAAAACTCACTTAGCAGACCATAATAAGACTCTGATGAAACATGTTTTTTGCAGGTGAAAATGGTTGAGGAGACAGTGAAGAGACTCACAGGCTTGAACCCAATGTTCCACACTATGCCTCAGGTTTCAACTCTCTCTAATCCTTCAGAGACATCAGATTCTCTAGACACAAGCATCCAAGTGACCACGCCAGAGATCAGCTCAGGCAACAAAAGCAAGGCCTTGAGCGGGTGCAAAATGAACAGACCAGAGTCTATGCATAGAGTTGCGAGTTTGGAACATCTGCAGAAACGTATTCGCAGCGTTGGGGATCAGTAGCTTGTGGAGAAGGAACTTGATTTATCACAAGGAAGAGAGATAGAGAGAACATTATTAAGACAAAAGTTGTATGTCCTGTAAAGAAGTGTCTGTTGTTTATTAAACCCTTTTGAAGTACTTCAGTTATCCCTACCTGATTCTCTCTTCTGTTACTTCAATTTGTCTCCAACATTTTCAATTTGTATATCTTGTAAATACTACAAAGTCAACAAAAGTTTATCTATGTTTGAGGGATGATAAGAGATTTGTATTTATAGTGTTAAGAAAAAATATAAGCTAAGCAAATGAATTTAGCACAGTGTATTCAATATAAAATTTGTTTTTTTTTTAATTAAGAAACTCCACAACAATCTAAAATTATTAGAACAATTGTGAAATTTAGTAATTAAAATATGTTGAATGACAATAGATTTCAAAATAGTTTATGAAATAACAAATTTATTAATAATAGATTTATCATTTTAAATTTTCAGTTGCATTATGTTTTCTTATATTATATGGAAACTTAAGAGCAGTACTGGTGACATATGTGGTGAGTCTATCTTCTCTCTCACCAGTTTCTTTGCCTCTCTCATCATCTCGCTCTTCCTTCAACTCCAACTGCTTCACTGTGACGACTCGACCAAACACCCCTTCTTTGGTGGCGTTTCGACCGGAACAGAGGAGAAAGTCTCTCACTTGCAATGAATAGAGTAGTCTCCCCTATAAGAATTGGCTTCATGATATTTGAATCTGTAAAGCTCTTCTTAGATTTTAGATAGCAGATGAACCTAAAATACAAGACTGCACAAATAGATCAAAGATGTCATTGTAATGAAGACCAAGGATATGGAAAGAGTACAGAGTAAACTAACATGGTGGAACTGAGACAGCAACAAAAGTACAAAAATTTCTCATGAGACTTTAAGATCCTGTTTTGGATATTACAAACCCAATCTGTAGCACAAGAGTAATTTGTCTGCAGGTTTATTCACTGAGCTAGCTTCTGTCTCTTTATCCTCTCTAGCGCACCCAGAGTCTTCGCTGCACCGTTTTCACCGCCTTCCTCAGCATCTTTGCCGTCTTCCTCTCTCTTTCTGGCAAGTCCTCCAAACACAGCAGCAGGGACTTCTTTCTGAGAGATTTCTACTTTGTCATCTCCATCAGACTCATCATCACTCTCATCAGGAAGCTCAATATCTTCCCCATTCCCTGTCACTGGTTTCCCCTCATTCGCACCTGACTGTGAGATGACTCCTGCGCTCACAAACCCAACTCTTCTCCCACCATCTTTTGATGTCACTGTGGTAGACATTGGGGCCATGAGCTGCCTCTCCAGAGCTGCCATTTCATCATCTGGCAAACCTGCTTTCTTCAGCTCGTCTTTCGCCTCCTCCACATCTATCTTGTCCTTTTGCATCATGTTCTCTGGCAGAATGAAATGAGTCTGAAACAAAAGTATCAAATACGGTCAGGTTGATTCCTTGAGAGCTGATGGATAAAGTAATAGACAAGGATAAGAGAGCAAACCTGACTGTAACTTGCAGAAACGCTTCTCTTGATCCGAAGCATTTCTCTATATGTGTCTTCATTCCCATGTAGCACCTCAAACTCATGCCACTTGTTCCAGAAGTCAGGGTCGGATCTTGGATCAGCATACTGAGAGGCATATTTGTAGACTGCACGAGAACGATCAATTTCTCCCAAACTTCTCTCCAGCTCTGCAAACTTTATGCACATGATCTTCACATCCTTGTGTGGAAGTCCAGATTCGATTGCTTGCTCATATATCTCTCTGGTTCTTGGAACGCCAAATATCTCTGCTGCACGGGAAATGTATATCTCATACATCTCCAGCCGCTGGCCTTCTGGAACCTTTTTGGTGGCTTCTTCATAGACTTTCATGGCTCGCTTGGCCAGACCATAATCCTCTTCTAACTTGGCGTACTGAAGGTATAAGGTCCTAACAGCATCTGATGGTGCCTGAAAGAGAGATCAGAGAAGTTAGATCAAACACAAAACAGTCTTTCAACCAGAAAGAAAAAGATTAGTTTACCATTGAAACAGCATGCTCAAATAACTCTCTCGCACGCTCCAGCTTTGCCTTCCCATATCTCTTGACAAACTTTGTAAGATAAGTTACCCATATGTCTTTCACATGAGGATACTTGAATATCTTGACACCTCTTTCATACACCTTGAAAGCATCTTCAAAGTACTTATTCTCCTCAAGAAGGTAAGCATAGTTCAGAATGATCTGCGGCGTAGCTATCCTCAAATCCAATATCTTCTCATAGACTGCTCTTGTAGACTCCAGCGTCCCAAGACTTTCCTCCAAATCAACATAAAAGGACCAAAGCCTCAAGGATCTGTGCAGCTTCATCTGGACTGGCTCATTCCCATCAGCAGCGACTCTTCTTCTGACTTCTACTGTTGGTACAGCTGTAGCACGCCTCATCAGCTCTAACGCTCCTTTAAAATTCTTGTGCCTCAACTCCATCTCAGCCCACTCACACCAGACACTAGCAAGATGGTCTACTGTTTTGTAGTTTACTTGGACTGCCTTGTCCAGAATCACTCTCGTGTTGACTAAGTCTTTGTGGTCTTCATACAATTTGGCAAAAGCAACCCACAACGTATGAGGCTTCCCAAGCGCTTTCATAGGATCCACAGTCCTCACTGCTTCTGTATACGTGAGAATCTGCTTTGCTGCGTCTCCTTCAAATATTTTAACCCTGCGATGCCACTGTTCAACATTGTGTGGATTCTGCCTAAGGAGCACACTGTTCGCTAATGCAGGTCTTCTGTTCATAAGCTCTTCCAAGCGAGCCAATCTCAGATCAACATCATTATCATCGTTCAGCCAAAACCCGTTCAGTATCTTTCTCTGCAGCTCTTTTACCGACAGAGAAAAATTGAGCCGGACATCCTCCTCATCATCCTCTTCAACCTCATCTTCTTCATCACTTGAACTCATCATCTCCATCTTTTTAGCGACAGTACTTTCCTCAAACCTTGAATACACATCAAATATAACACTAAAGTCTCTCACAGTAACCACTTTCATCATCCCTTCCTCATAGATATCCCTAGCTTTCTCAAGCAAATTCTTCCTAATGTAATAATCCGCAAGAGAAGTCCACAGCATCCCAACTTCATCCGTAAACTTCCTAATCCCTCCTCTAATAATAGCATCAACATTCAAACCAGAAATCTCATTAGCATGATGGACAAGAAGCTCACACAACTCCATCCACAGCTTATGCTTCGTCTTCCCTTTAATAGAATAAAACTGATCATCATTCAAAACAGACGCCAACCTCTCCGCAGCCTCTTGCCAACGCGCAGACTTCACAAGAAACTCAATAAACTCCTCAATATGAGAAGGATCATACATCAAATACCTCCTATAAACCCTAAGCGAAGTCTCAATAGGAACACCATCCTGTCCCACAAAGACAAGATAAGGCTCCCATATCCTCTCATGCTGAGTCACAGGCAAAGCACAAAGCGCACGGTCAAAGGTCCTCCTCGTCCTAGTAACAAGCCTCTGAGTTGTAAGAGTCTGAAGATACATAACCCAAATCCTAGGCATCTTATGCATAGTCACCAAACCTCTCTCAAAAGTATTGTTGAGAGAATCATACAGTGGATGAGTAACGGGAAGGTTCCTAACGATCTCGAGACGTTCACGGAGATAAGCGTACCATAACTTATAGCTACCAGGGAGAGCTTTAAGAGCTCTCTCGTAGATAACGAAGCGTTTCTTGAAGGGAGACTCGGATTTGGAGATTAAGTACCTCCACCAGAGCTTTAAGCTAAATGGGTTTCGGAGAATCTCTTCCTCGTATACGAGATCTTCTTGAGAAGGGTAGAGATCTTTGGAGATAGCCATGTCCTTAGATCTACAATAAAGGTAGAGACTTTAGTGTTTGTTTAGTGAATTGAGAATGTAGAGTGAGTCTGAGAAGCTTACCTAGTACTGGGTGGAGCTTAATTTTCGACGGCGTGGTCGTGAGGAGCAGCAGACGACGGTGAAGTCGTTTTTTTCTCTTCCCGGCGTGAAGTTTTAGGGTTGAGGAAAGGAGAAAGAAAAGGATTTTATTTTGTGAGTGTTGTTATACATTTATTTGTATTAGCAAGTTACCCCTATTATGTTTATTTGTTTTGTTTAAACCCCTAATAGTTTATCTTTCACTTGGTAGTCCAGCCAAGTTGTTTAACGATTTTATTTTTTGTAATGTATAGCTTGTGAGACTCTCTTCCCAAGTTAAAAGCAGTGTTTGGTTTTATATTGTGGTGATAGACTATGACCGTAGAGCCCTTCTTGAGCCAAAGCTTATAAAACAACCAATTATGTTCTCCAGAATATATAATTAAAGGTATCATTTAAGTAAATGAATCTTGCAATGTACTGGTATATTCAGCTTCACTGCATCACTGTGTAAATGCTTTACAAATTGGGTAATTTGTAAGATAACCATATTGATAACCATATTGGAAAGAAAATTAAGAAAATAACCATACTTTGAAAACTGTGAACATTTGACATACATTTAGACTTTCTTCTCCTTGATGCGCGTGGGTTTTGTTTAAATAATACTCAAATACTATTCTACTTTTCGTGTACTATGTAGAATAGAACTATATATGTAGAAAGAGAGAGGGAGGGGAGGGAGGGAGGGAGGGAGGGAGGGAGAGAGAGAGAGAGAGAGAGAGAGAGAGAGAGAGAGAGAGAGAGAGAGAGAGAGAGAGAGAGAGAGAGAGAGAGAGAGAGAGAGATTGTATATAACATTTCTATTCTATGTTGCTAAATAGAATAGAACACAACAAATTTATATCTCATTTGAAAAAAAATCTAACTATACTATCTAAATGTGTAAGATAGTATAGATTTAAAAATCAAGTATATGTAATATTATATAAAATCTGATAAAATATATGTTTATTTTGAAATTTTCAAATCATATTATGTATAGAAAAAAATGTATGTTTTTAATATATAAAATATAAAGTTTAATAATTGTTTTAACAAAAAATAAAAGCATTTAAAAGTTGAAGGGGAAAACAAATTTGTGAAAAAAAAATTCATTTGAACATGTGTGTGTGTAAACAAGAGGGTAATATGACAATTATTGTATAATATAGATAGTGTATTATAGCCTAAATTTTACTATGGTTATCTTGTGAATTAATGTTTTTTATTTGGTTATACACTCAAATTTCCCTTACAAATTCAAAGCTTTAGCTAACATAAAAAGTATTCTTAGCTTGAACTGTCTAATTAGAGGTATCAAATGATCCGTCCAAAGCCTAAATAGATTTAATCAATTGGACCATTTCAAATTTTAAACAGTAATGGGCGGTCCATATTGGACAATGGTCCAAACAATTGTCCATAACCAATAGAGACAATGTTCATATGAGCATGGACACCCAATAGTATTTATAATTATTTTTAATTATTAAAAACTATAATTTTTTTAAAACCAGAAAATTACATTTCCCGTCAAAACATGTTTTTTCTGACAAAACCGATAAATCACGTTTTTCTGCCAAAATCAGAAAATTAAATTTTCCTTATGATTTTCTGTTGAAAATTGTTTGTTCACTAAATTTATAAACTATGTTTTTTTGTCAAAATCATAAATGTATATTTTTAGAAGGTTCATGGACACCAATTGTCCATTTGGTATTTAACCAATTTGACTATAGACCAATTGGTATTTTGTCCAGTTGAACTATTTATTAATTGAATGCGTACATAGTCCATTCAAAATAAATTGGACTGGGTTAGCTCATGGATTATCCACCCAGTTGACACCTCTACCTCATATGTGCTTAGAGCTGTCACTGAGTCTGGAAGATCCATGCCATTTTTTTGATCCTCACCGGAGGAAAGGAGAAAGATGTGATGAATTTTCTTCTGATCGGTGTGTCCTATAACACTGTCTATAACGCTAAAGCTTTTGTGTTGGTGTGGAACTAGATTTGTGGGTTGAATAGGAGTTTGGATCTTAATCAATTAAAACCCATTTTTTGTTACTTATTATTGCGACATCACTTGAGAAATTATCGATATACAAGTAAAAATTCATATGAAGTCGATCAAATGAGGATTAGAAAAAATAGTTTCCACCACTGATTTGTGAAATGGAGTCAAGGTTATTTATTTAGAGCACGATTAATGGAGACTCTTAAGAGGGGCTCTTGTACTGTTCGCGGGTCCCACTGACATGTGAGGTCCATGAACAGTGTAAGAACCGCTTCTTAAAACTATTAAATAAAAATCGTTTTTGGAGGGTTTCTTACACTGTTTGCGGATCCTACTGTCACGTGGCGATCCGTAATTGGTTCATTTTTAATTATTTTTTAGGGGTTCCTGGTCATGCTCTTAGAGACCTTTCTTTGTTTAGATTCTTGACCTCCAAAAAGAAAACGAGTTTCAGAATTATCCCTACTCTAGAAGAATATGCATTGACCAAATTTGTTGATTATACTATTTTAAGGATCACAAGTTTAAGTATATTTCGATTAAAAATGACAATAGTAAAGCCATGAATTTTATTTCATCAACGTTATAAAAAAAACTCAAAACGTATATGTTTTTCCTCTTCTAACCAATTTGCTAAACATAGCTTTCTCGAATAATCCTCTGTACCATAGATTATCTAACTACTTTTTGCTTCTCTTTCCTGACACAACAGCGAAAAATAAGAAAAAACCAATAACCTTTTGTCTTGTTGAGGTTTCTGCTTCTGTTTCCATGGCTTTGATCATAGTTTCTTAGGTTACAGAGAGGAGAAGAAACAAGCCTCCAGTTTTCTCTGCTGGTGCTTAAGGTAATAAATTACAAAGAAATTAATTTCTTATCTGCGAATTAGTGTTTTAAAAATCGGTATAGACAACATCTAGATATGTACACATAGACGGTAAATCAATCATGAACGAAATAACTTTTTTGCCTATATGTACTAGTCTTTTATAAAGCGTCTAGTTACCGTGTAGTTGGATTGAACATCTTTTTAGAATTTAAACTTGTTTTAATGTTTCAGCCATGAACGAGAAAACAAGGAATCTGTGTTCCCTCATCTGTTTCTTCTACGTTCTTCTCGTTTCTCCATCTCAATCCAACGCCAAAGACTTTGCGTTGGGCTGCGGAGCGACAGAACCATCTACTGATCCAGACAAGAAAAAATGGGAACCAGACACCGAGTTCTTGAAAACACCAAACACGGTTCACGCAACAGCTACCTATCAAGATCCTTCACTTCTCTCAACAATCCCTTACATGACAGCAAGAATCTTTACAGCTCCTGCAACCTATGAGATCCCTGTTAAAGGAGACAAAAGACATTTGCTTCGGTTACATTTCTACCCATCAACATACACAGGACTCAACATTGACGACTCATACTTCTCCGTGGCAGCTAATGATGTTACACTTCTAAGCAACTTCAGTGCATCTATAACATGTCAAGCCCTAACACAAGCTTACCTCGTTAGAGAATATTCTCTTGCACCAACCCTAAAAGATGTCTTGACCATCACGTTTACTCCATCTGATAAACACCCTAAGGCTTTTGCTTTCATAAACGGTATTGAAGTCATTGAGATGCCTGAACTGTTTGATACGGCTGTTCTTGTTGGGTTTACAGACCAGACAGCTGATGTTAAGTCCGCGAATCTTCAGACAATGTTTAGGGTTAATGTCGGTGGTCAAGATATTCCTGGAAGCAAAGACTCTGGAGGGTTAACAAGAACATGGTACAATGATGCTCCTTACATCTTCAGTGCTGGTCTTGGTGTTACCCTTCAAGCAAGCAACAACTTCAGGATTGATTACCAGAAGATGCCGGTTGCTACCGCTCCAGCTGATGTCTACAAAACTGCTCGATCACAGGTATTGAGATTTTTAAAATATTTTAATATATTTATAAGTAGTTTTTTTTTTAAAAAAAATTAGCTTCATAATATAAGTAATGCAATTTTTATATTGATTGAATGTTGTGTGACCAATTAAATTATGATAGTTTTTTTATAATTGGTTGAAATTATATATTAAATTATACTTTTTTAACAAATAAATTTTTTCTTAATATTCCAAAACTAACTACAATTTGAAACAGTATATTTTAGTTTTCTTAATACATTGTTAATTATAATTAGCTTTTTATATAAATTATGTAACCACAATAGTGAAGATTAAGGGAATATAACTATTACTTCCAAATTCTCTTCATATTCTTTATTATATTTAAGTTAATTTCATATTCTTACAATAGGGACCAAATGGAGATATCAACGTGAAATCAAACCTGACATGGATGTTTCAAGTCGATACAAACTTCACATACATCATGAGACTCCATTTCTGTGAGTTCCAGCTATCTAAAATCAACCAGAAAGCTTTCAACATATACATCAACAACAGAACCGCACAAGCGGACACAACCCCTGCAGATATAATAGCCTGGTCTGGAGGGAAAGGTATCCCAACCTACAAAGACTACGCAATGTACGTTGACACTAACAACGGAGGAGCAGGAGGTGAAGAGGTTTCACTTCAGATGACTCCTTCAACATTTGATAAACCTGAGTACCTCGACTCACAGCTTAACGGGCTAGAGATTTTCAAGATGGACACAATGAAGAACCTGGCGGGTCCAAACCCTAAACCATCTGATATGAAAGCAAATGAAGATTCTAAAAAAGAGTTTCGAGGTGACAAAAGAGTCACAGCTTTTGTCATTGGCTCAGCTGGTGGAGTAGCAGCGGTTTTACTATGTGCATTGTGTTTCACTATGTATCAAAGGAAACGTAAGTTCCAAGGAAGTGAATCTTACACGTCGAGCTGGCTTCCTTTATATGGAAACTCCCATACTTCCACTATATCTGGTAAGAGCAACAACGGAAGCCACTTATCTAACCTAGCAGCTGGTCTTTGTCGAAGATTCTCCTTGTCTGAAATCAAACAAGGAACTCAAAACTTCGATGAGTCTAACGTCATCGGAGTTGGAGGGTTCGGTAAGGTTTACAAGGGTGTTATAGACGGAGGAACAAAAGTGGCCATCAAAAAATCAAACCCTAACTCAGAACAAGGTCTCAACGAGTTCGAGACAGAGATAGAACTTCTCTCGAGGTTAAGACACAAACACTTGGTCTCCTTGATAGGTTACTGCGACGATGGTGGAGAGATGTGTCTCATATACGACTACATGTCACTCGGAACACTCAGGGAGCATCTATACAACACGAAGAGACCTCAGTTAACTTGGAAACGACGTTTAGAGATAGCTATTGGATCTGCAAGAGGGTTGCATTATCTTCACACGGGTGCAAAGTACACGATCATACACCGTGACGTGAAGACAACAAACATCTTGTTAGATGAGAACTGGGTTGCGAAAGTCTCTGACTTCGGTTTATCCAAAACCGGACCGGACATTAACGGAGTAGGTCATGTTTCGACCGTGGTTAAAGGAAGTTTCGGGTACTTAGATCCTGAGTACTTTAGAAGACAACAACTAACTGAGAAGTCAGATGTGTACTCTTTTGGAGTTGTTTTGTTTGAGATCTTATGTGCTAGACCAGCTTTAAACCCTAGCTTGCCTAAGGAGCAAGTGAGTCTTGGAGACTGGGCGTTGAACTGTAAAAAGAAAGGGAATCTTGAAGACATTATTGATCCTAACTTGAAAGGTAAGATCAATGCGGAGTGTTTGAAGAAGTTTGCAGACACGGCCGAGAAGTGTCTTTCCGACAGTGGGTTAGATCGGCCGTCCATGGGAGATGTGTTGTGGAACCTTGAGTTTGCGCTTCAGGTGCAAGAAACTGCTGATGGAACGCGTCGTCGAACACCTAGTCATGGAAGTGCTTCTGAGGAGTTAGGCGGAGGAGGTGGAGGAGGCACGGCGGTCAACGTTAGCGCCGGTGAACATGACGTCAGTGACTTGTCCTCGGAAGAAAATAGCGGGATATTTTCTCAAATTGTAAACCCTAAAGGGCGATAAGGTAATTTCACAACCGAACATTCTTGATATGAAAAAGTTTTTTTTTTAATTATTTTGTTTTCTTTATGTCATGTGATAGACAAAAGAAAAAACTATACAGTATATTTCTTTCGTTTTAATTTGCTTGTGGTTTTATCAATTAATCAAAACTCAAAACATTTGTAAAATTATATATCTATATGTTGTTATATGTTATCAAGAATGTTGTATAATGGTTCGGAGTTAGAAGTTTAAAGCATTTTTCCCTTGTATATGTTAGATTAGTTTATAATTAGAGAAAACCGAATTAGCCTAAGGAAAACTTTCATAGGCTATAGGCAAAATATATTAAATATTATGTACTTTTAAACCAACCGATTCTTTTTTGAAGATTTTGAAAAAGAAGAAGAAAAGATAAATATACATTTTGCAGACTGGATATTATAAAATTAGCTACCATTGCACTTCTCTTAGCGTGGATTTCTTAATTTTTCTAAGAGACATTTCTTAACTTTTAACTAAGGAAACTTAAGAATCGTCTCTTAAATAAGAGAATTAAGAGACGTCTCTTAACGGGAAAATGTAAAAAGAAAAATGAAATTATAAGTTAAGAACACTACCTAAAAGACTGGGAATAAACATGGCCTTCTATGGTAGTGTGTACTATACAATGGTTCAATGATTATGTGTGGGGATCATATCCACATTCCATAGTGGATGTGGAACCAAAGGTCATAAAGTGGGCGATGGCACTAAAATCATATTTTATGTCTTTATTGGCTTTGCAATCATCCTATGTATCATTATAGTACATATGTTTTATATATTATGCAGTTTATACATTTGTAAAAATTATTGCGCATCTTAATATCAAAACTATTGTAGTATTCAAGCTTTCTAGATATTCAACAAACGTCATCCTAGTCGGAGAATCCAAATTGATTATTATCGTTTGTTAAATACAATTAATTTTCACGATACGACGTACGTGAGTATTAAAGCTGCACATGGATGCATATGTAACATACTATTAGGAACAAAGTTCATACTTGGTAGTTGAAAAAAATTATTAGTAATATATAAGATGGATAGACCAATTCATTATCACTAATTGATTTTAACATGATAGTAGAATTCGATCCACATCAATTTTATCTAAAGTTGGTTCATCCATCTTTGTTCGGACATTCCAAAATTGACGTTCAAAAAATCATCTTTTTGAGAAGATGTATTCGAAACAACTTTCTAAACTCATCTAACTTAACACATACATGAAAATGATTGGATATGAGTGAAATCAAACAAAGGAATGGTGATAAGATACTCTCTGACCGGGTGATTGTGGTCGAGTGGTAAGGAGACGGGACTGGGACGCCAACACGTTTCAGGTTCGATCCACCTGCTGCGCGAAACTAAGTCACAATTATCCTGGTCACCTTACACGGATATGAGCCCATGCTTTAGGGCCCATTTGAATACCCAGAGAGAAGGTCTATCCGTGGGCTGCACCTCCCCTTGAGGATTAGTCTGGGCCTCTCCATGGGTCTGGGATACCCCAGGTTAATCAAAAAAAAAAAAAAAAGATACTCTTTTTTTTTTTGATAAGATACACATCGTGGGCTTGATACGATACCCAAATTTTTAAAAAGATGAAAAAAACTCCATGCGTCAGAAAGATTATTATTGTCAACCAAATAATTGATTTGCTCTTTGGCTTTTGCTCCTAATGTTTTCGACGGTATCGAGAACCTTATTGGATGCGCTCTACTCTACGTATTATAGTATTAGAAAACGAATATACTAATCCGAAATTTTTAAGAGGTGGAGTAGGCCAATCTAGTGTGTGATGATGATAGTGGCTTTGTAGGTAGGTGTGAAAATTTACGAGAATACGAATCGGACATGCCTACTTGACCTAACGATTAGAGGACGAACATACAACGACAAAGAAAACGACTATGAGACATAAAAAACTGCTTTGGACATAACAAAGTTGAATTTATAATTAGAACTTAGGCTCTATACAAATACTTTACGGCAGGATTAATGCATGTCTCTTAACAAGGGGTTCTTATTTTTTAAGAGACTGTTTCTTAATTTTAATTAAGAAAACTTAAGAACCGTCTCTTAAATAGGAGACATAAGAAACGTCTCTTATCCGAAAAAATGTTTAAAAAAAAAAATTAAAAAGAGGACAAAAAAATTAAGAATCCCATCTTAAGAGACCCGGGTTAAAGATGGCCTAAGAATACAAATGAAAACTGACCTCTCGAACTGTAGTTATAAGGCCATGATGAACCCGAGTCTCTTAAGGTGAGGTTCTTAACGTAAAATTTGTCTTTTTAATTTTTAATTTTTTATATTTTTCCCGTTAAGTGACGGCTCTTATAATTCTTATTTAAGAGACGGTTCTTAAGTTTTCTTAGTTAAAAGCTAAAATACGTCTCTTAGAAAAGTTAAGAACCTCACCTTAAGAGACTCCGGTTAATCTTGCTCTAAGAGAAACCATATGTCAATGCTACTAGTAAATTTATTTACTAATGGATGAAAAAAACCGAATCAGCTAACGTACAAAATAGAACTCTTTTCAATACAGTAGTGTGGAGAAACAAACAGTTCATTAAGTACATTGACAAGAGGCAGAGAGAATCTTTGCCGGGCCAACTCGATGTCTGTGTCTCACTTTGGGTCCACTACTTTCTTAATTTTTATTTACTCTTTTGTGGTGGGCAACGTAATAAGACCATGATTAATCCCGTGAAGTTCTTAATTTATTTATTTTACATTTTTCAGCTAAAACATATATTTTTTATTTTTTATTTAAGAAATAATTCTTAGATTTTTTAAGTTAAAAGTTAAGAAATCTTTTTTAAAAAATAAAAGAACTTAACAATGGTTAATCATGCCCTAAATAACTCCGGTGGAAGGTTCTCGCTAATGGATTCTCAAAATACATATATGTATATATTTATATTAGTATATAATTGTAATATTCTTAATTTTATGAAAAATTCAACCTAAAATATTTATGTAGAGAATTTTTAAGTTTCTCGTTAATTAATAACCTAAATTAACTATTAATATAAATATATTCCTATATATATATATGTATTTTGAAAATTTTAAAACTAAAAACCCCATTAAAATTGTTTTAAGTGACTAAAAATACGGGACAACTGTAAAATAATTTTGTTTTCGTTTTATTAGTAACAAAATATATAGATATATTTTTAAAAAATTATAATTAATGGTGGTGTAGTGCAATGTGGTCAGTCACTATTCGAACTTTAAATAATAGTTTCTTTTTACTTGATGTTTTAGATTATGCAGTGTATTTTTTGGTTATATTATGCTATACTAGTCTCATATTCTAAAATGAGGAAATCGCATCCGATGGTGGTGTTAGATAGCATGTAGCACTTATTCTTAAGAGGATTAAATTATATGCGTCTTCTCAACCTTTGTATTAATTTTAAGGCAAAATTGACATCGTGAAAAGAGATCCTCTAGAAAATAAAAAATATCGAATGATGCATACATTTTTTTATGATTTCATATTTCATGCAAAATACTCAAAACACTTGTATC
>CAJHQQ010002817.1:0-57119 GCA_905132885.1 Moricandia moricandioides
TCGGTCCTTCCATTTTTACGTTTATTTACAGAAGTGATCAGGTGTGTGTTGTTTACCTCCCTGAACAACCCCTGTGGGGAGATTTGGCGTCAATTCCTCTTGGACTATTATTTGTGCAAACTCATACAAGTGAATTCAAGATTTTAAGAATTTGATGTGGACTCGATACTTTAAATTTCAGGTTGTTAAGAAAATTCAATTTTCAACACTTGTAATGCATCTTGAATTCAATGATCATAGGGAGTAATTGATGCAACACAGTTATTAATCCACTTGTTAACGAAGGATCCAGTTACCTTGTTTTGGAGTTTTTGGCTTTTTCTTTGTTCTTTTTATTTTGATGTCTATATCAAGACCAGAATGGCCTACATCTAACTGATTCGTATTACGCATCTTGTATTATTGGGACTCTAGATGAAAAATCGCATATTGGGTGACGCACATATTGCAGTTCTGATAGGTTTGAATTCAAGTTGGATTAAGGAGAGTGTTTAGAATGCAGAAGTTATTCCCTATAGACCCCACTTTAAACCGGAAGTTGACTCGTATTAGTAGGGTTTTAGTTCTCCATTGGTTTGGGTTGTTGTGGAGTGATCTATGTAACATCAATGTTTTATTGTGTTCTAGGTGATTTCTACAGATGCAGTAAAGCAGGAATGTACAAGGATTTTAAGAAGCTTTATTTGTTGGGACTATCATTGGATAGATAATTCACGTGGATTATTATTCACGGCCGGATAGCGGAGATCGATCTTGGCACAGTTTGCAATCTTTCTATTTGAGTTTGCATTTTGGAGTTAGAATGTTTTAGAGCAGTTTATCCCACTTTTAAACTAAAGCCAGGGGAAGTGAGTAGATTGCGCGGTTTTCACAGTTTTATGTCGCCTGTATAATGGAGAGGTTGGCAAATTTTCTACTTCTTGATTGACCACTAATAAACATGACCATTAATGGACAATAAAACGGATGTAAGAAGGCTTATGTGGACTCTCACACGGCTCAGTAATCAGTTTTGGACCTTGTGAACACCACTGAAGGGTTAGACAGATACAACGATCATTTGGGAAGTGGCATGGCTTATCATGAAGAAGTTGATTTGTCGATCATCTTGTTAACCGAAGTGACTTCCCATGTTATTCGACCCACCGCTGTCGATTTTGTGGAGATTTTTGGGAGCAATTTCTCCTTTCGATTTTTCTATCAAAGACCAAGATGATACTCAAAGAGTGTAATAGCCCTTATTTTAGTGAACTCATAAAATAGTATAGTATATATCAAGTGCTGCGTCGCATCGCATGGGACGTCTAGAATTTCATTTTAAATATCATAGGAGTTATGATGAAGATGTTATCCACTTTTAACCGAAGTGATTCCAGTTTACCCTGTTTGGAGAGTTGGCAAATTCTTCTTGATTCTAATCAAAACAGAATGTCTCAAGATGCAAGAAGCTTTATTTGGACTCATAAATTAGTGGATAATCACCCTGAAGTTGAATCAATATCATTGGAGTTATGATGAAGAAGTTATCCCACTTTTAACTGAAGTGATTCTAGTTTACCCTGTTTGGAGATTTGACAATTTCTTCTTGATATAAATAAAACCAGAATGAATCACGATGTAAGAATCTTGATTTGGAATCATAAATCAGTTTATAATCACCCTGAAGTTGAATCAAGATCATAGGAGTTATGATGAAGAAGTTATCCCACTTTTAACCGAAGTGACTCCAGTTTACCCTGTTTGGAGATTTGGCAATTTCTTCTTGATTCTAATCAAAACAGAATGTATCAAGATGTAAGAAGCTTTATTTTGACTCATAAATCAGTGGATAATCACCCTGAAGTTGAATCAATATCATTGGAGTTATGATGAAGAAGTTATCCCACTTTTAACCGAAGTGATTCCAGTTTGCCCTGTTTGGAGAGTTGACAATTTCTTCTTGATACTAATAAAACCATAATGAATCAAGATGTAAGAATCTTGATCTGGACTCATAAATCAGTGTAGAATCACCCTGAAGTTGAATCAAGATCATAGGAGTTATGATGAAGATGTTTTCCGACTTTTTACCGAAGTGACTCCAGTTTACCCTGTTTGGAGATTTGGCAATTTATTCTTGATACTAATAAAAGCAGAACGAATCACGATGTAAGAAGCTTGATTTGGACTCATTAATCAGTGTAAGAAGCTTGATTTGGACTCATTAATCACGATGTAAGAAGCTTGATTTGGACTCATAAATTAGTTTAGAATCACCCTGAAGTTGAATCAAGATCATAGGAGTTATCATGAAGAAGTTATCCCACTTTTAACCGAAGTGACTCCAGTTTACCCTGTTTGGAGATTTGGCAATTTCTTCTTGATTCTAATCAAACCAGAATGAATCAAGATGTAATAAGCTTTATTTGGACTCATAAATCAGTGTATAATCACCCTGAATTTGAATCAATATCATAGGAGTTATGATGAAGATGTAATTCCACTTTTAACCGAAGTGATTTCAGTTTACCCTGTTTGGAGAGTTGGCAATTTCTTCTTGATTCTAATCAAAACAGAATGTATCAAGATGTAAGAAGCTTTATTTTGACTCATAAATTAGTGGATAATCACCCTGAAGTTGAATCAATATCATTGGAGTTATGACGAAGAAGTTATCCCACTTTTAACTGAAGTGATTCTAGTTTACCCTGTTTGGAGATTTGACAATTTCTTCTTGATATAAATAAAACCAGAATGAATCACGATGTAAGAATCTTGATTTGGAATCATAAATCAGTTTATAATCACCCTGAAGTTGAATCAAGATCATAGGAGTTATGATGAAGAAGTTATCCCACTTTTAACCGAAGTGACTCCAGTTTACCCTGTTTGGAGATTTGGCAATTTCTTCTTGATTCTAATCAAAACAGAATGTATCAAGATGTAAGAAGCTTTATTTTGACTCATAGATCAGTGGATTATCACCCTGAAGTTGAATCAATATCATTGGAGTTATGATGAAGAAGTTATCCCACTTTTAACCGAAGTGATTCCAGTTTGCCCTGTTTGGAGAGTTGGCAATTTCTTCTTGATACTAATAAAACCATAATGAATCAAGATGTAAGAATCTTGATCTGGACTCATAAATCAGTGTAGAATCACCCTGAAGTTGAATCAAGATCATAGGAGTTATGATGAAGATGTTTTCCCACTTTTTACCGAAGTGACTCCAGTTTACCCTGTTTGGAGATTTGGCAATTTATTCTTGATACTAATAAAAGCAGAACGAATCACGATGTAAGAAGCTTGATTTGGACTCATTAATCAGTGTAGAACCACCCTGGAGTTGAATCAATATCATTGGAGTTATGATGAAGAAGTTATCCCACTTTTAACCGAAGTGATTCTAGTTTACCCTGTTTGGAGATTTGGCAATTTCTTCTTGATACAAATAAAACCAGAATGAATCACGATGTAAGAATCTTAATTTGGACTCATAAATCAGTTTAGAATCACCCTGAAGTTGAATCAAGATCATAGGAGTTATGATGAAGAAGTTATCCCACATTTAACCGAAGTGAATCCAGTTTACCCTGTTTGGAGATTTAGCAATTTCTTCCTTATTCTAATCAAACCAGAATGAATCAAGATGTAAGAATCTTGATTTGGACTCATAAATCAGTGTAGAATCACCCTGAAGTTGAATCAAGATCATAGGAGTTATGATGAAGATGTTTTCCCACTTTTTACCGAAGTGACTCCACTTTACCCTGTTTGGAGATTTGGCAATCTATTCTTGATACTAATAAAACCAGAATGAATCACGATGTAAGAAGCTTGATTTGGACTCATTAATCAGTGTAGAATCACCCTGGAGTTGAATCAATATCATTGGAGTTATGATGAAGAAGTTATCCCACTTTTAACTGAAGTGATTCTAGTTTACCCTGTTAGGAGATTTGGCAATTTCTTCTTTATATAAATAAAACCAGAATGAATCACGATGTAAGAATCTTGATTTGGAATCATAAATCAGTTTAGAATCACCTTGAAGTTGAATCAAGATCATAGGAGTTATGATGAAGAAGTTATCCCACTTTTAACCGAAGTGACTCCAGTTTACCCTGTTTGGAGATTTGGAAATTTCTTCGTGATTCTAATCAAAACAGAATGTATCAAGATGTAAGAAGCTTTATTTTGACTCATAAATCAGTTGATAATCACCCTGAAGTTGAATCTATATCATTGGAGTTATGATGAAGAAGTTATCCCACTTTTAATCGAAGTGATTCCAGTTTGCCCTGTTTGGAGAGTTGGCAATTTCTTCTTGATACTAATAAAACCATAATGAATCAA
This sequence comes from Moricandia moricandioides, assembly GCA_905132885.1. Lineage (NCBI taxonomy): Eukaryota > Viridiplantae > Streptophyta > Magnoliopsida > Brassicales > Brassicaceae > Moricandia > Moricandia moricandioides. The sequence continues at coordinate 4,336 of CAJHQQ010002817.1, forward strand.
GATGTAAGAATCTTGATCTGGACTCATAAATCAGTGTAGAATCACCCTGAAGTTGAATCAAGATCATAGGAGTTATGATGAAGATGTTTTCCAACTTTTTACCGAATTGACTCCAGTTTACCATGTTTGAAGATTTGGCAATTTATTCTTGATACTAATAAAAGCAGAACGAATCACGATGTAAGAAGCTTGATTTGGACTCATTAATCAGTGTAGACCCACCCTGGAGTTGAATCAATATCATTGGAGTTATGATGAAGAAGTTATCCCACTTTTAACCGAAGTGATTCTAGTTTACCATGTTTGGAGATTTGGCAATTTCTTCTTGATACAAATAAAATCAGAGTGAATCACGATGTAAGAATCTTAATTTGGACTCATAAATCAGTTTAGAATCACCCTGAAGTTGAATCAAGATCATAGGAGTTATGATGAAGAAGTTACCCCACTTTTAACCGAAGTGACTCCAGTTTACCCTGTTTGGAGATTTGGCAATTTCTTCTTGATTCTAATCTAAACAGAATGTATCAAGATGTAAGAAGCTTTATTTTGACTCATAAATCAGTGGATAATCACCCTGAAGTTGAATCAATATCATTGGAGTTATGATGAAGAAGTTATCCCACTTTTAACCGAAGTGATTCCAGTTTACCCTGTTTGGAGATTTGGCAATTTCTTCTTGATTCTAATCAAACCAGAATGAATCAAGATGTAAGAATCTTGATTTTGACTCATAAATCAGTGTAGAATCATCCTGAAGTTGAATCAAGATCATAGGAGTTACGATGAAGAAGTTATCCCACTTTTAACCGAAGTGACTCCAGTTATCCCTGTTTGGAGATTTGGCAATTTCTTCTTGATTCTAATCAAAACAGATTGTACAAAGATGTAAGAAGCTTTATTTTGACTCATAAATCAGTGGATAATCACCCTGAAGTTGAATCAAGATCATAGGAGTTATGATGAAGATGTTTTCCCACTTTTTACCGAAGTGACTCCACTTTACCCTGTTTGGAGATTTGGCAATTTATTCTTGATACTAATTAAACCAGAATGAATCACGATGTAAGAAGCTTGATTTGGACTCATTAATCAGTGTAGAATCACCCTGGAGTTGAATCAATATCATTGGAGTTATGATGAAGAAGTTATCCCACTTTTAACTGAAGTGATTCTAGTTTACCTTGTTTGGAGATTTGGCAATTTCTTCTTGATATAAATAAAACCAGAATGAATCACGATGTAAGAATCTTGATTTGGAATCATAAATCAGTTTAGAATCACCCTGAAGTTGAATCAAGATCATAGGAGTTATGATGAAGAAGTTATCCCACTTTTAACCGAAGTGACTCCAGTTTACCCTGTTTGGAGATTTGGCAATTTCTTCTTGATTCTAATAAAAACAGAATGTATCAAGATGTAAGAAGCTTTATTTTGACTCATAAATCAGTGGATAATCACCCTGAAGTTGAATCAATATCATTGGAGTTACGATGAAGAAGTTATCCCACTTTTAACCGAAGTGATTCCAGTTTGCCCTGTTTGGAGAGTTGGCAATTTCTTCTTGATACAAATAAAACCATAATGAATCAAGATGTAAGAATCTTGATCTGGACTCATAAATCAGTGTAGAATCACCCTGAAGTTGAATCAAGATCATAGGAGTTATGATGAAGATGTTTTCCCACTTTTTACCAAAGTGACTCCAGTTTACCCTGTTTGGAGATTTGGCAATTTATTCTCGATACTAATAAAAGCAGAACGAATCACGATGTAAGAAGCTTGATTTGGACTCATTAATCAGTGTAGAACCACCCTGGAGTTGAATCAATATCATTGGAGTTATGATGAAGAAGTTATCCCACTTTTAACCGAAGTGATTCTAGTTTACCCTGTTTGGAGATTTGGCAATTTCTTCTTGATACAAATAAAACCAGAATGAATCACGATGTAAGAATATTAATTTGGACTCATAAATCAGTTTAGAATCACCCTGAAGTTGAATCAAGATCATAGGAGTTATGATGAAGAAGTTATCCCACTTTTAACCGAAGTAACTCCAGTTTACCCTGTTTGGAGATTTGGCAATTTCTTCCTTATTCTAATCAAACCAGAATGAATCAAGATGTAAGAATCTTGATTTGGACTCATAAATCAGTGTAGAATCATCCTGAAGTTGAATCAAGATCATAGGAGTTACGATGAAGAAGTTATCCCACTTTTAACTGAAGTGACTCCAGTTATCCCTGTTTGGAGATTTGGCAATTTCTTCTTGATTCTAATCAAAACAGAATGTACAAAGATGTAAGAAGCTTTATTTTGACTCATAAATCAGTGGATAATCACCCTTAATTTGAACGAATCACGATGTAAGAAGCTTAATTTGGACTCATTAATTGATGTGATCATGGACCGGATCACTAAGGAGGACAAGGAGAGTCTAGATGAGCCACATGAAGCCACATTGCACCAACCACTTGGTGATGATGCTCTAGCCATTCCTGAAGGTCCCATGACTCGTTCCAAAGTCAAGAAGCTTAAGGAGAATGTTGTTGGATTACTCACTTCACATCCACAACCAGAAAGTCTTGGACAAGGTCTGATCCGAGATGTCTTGATCACCATTCAAGCCATCTCTACATCATACTGAGTTAGTGTCTAGGCAAGACATGGGGTGCGTGCTCTTTTCCTTGCTTTTGGTTTTGTCCCACGAGGTTTTCCAGGAGGAAGGTTTTTAACGAGGCCACAACTTGTCTTCACATCACTTAGGCTCTATTCTCGGTCCAAGGCTACATGAAGTTCCATTTTTATTTCATTTTAAACTTATGTTAAACTTAGACTATAGTTTTATTTCTTTCCTTTTTTGGTTCATTGTCGAAACCCTAGAGAGTATGTTCTCTGGTTTCTTATTTAAAGGGTTCTCTACACCCTCTTGTATTCATTCAGTCTTTTAATAAACAAGTATCATTCATTCTTGACGGCTCTCTCTCTAGAAAGCTTGCCGAGTTCTGGTGTGTAGTATCCAGAGACCTAAGGGTGTTTAGTTTGGTGTGTCATATCCAAGTTATTCATCTAGGAGTATCAAGAGATCATCCATCCCTCTTGTGTCACCATTCAATCCACACGCCTTGAAGGACTTGAGTCTCTGATTCGTTCTTGCAAGGATCTATCCATCATCCCATCAACCAAAGAGCATCCTAGGGACGCATCCCTCCCTCTTCAAAAGGATTTGTCCTCAAATCAGGTTCATCTACAGCAAAAGGAGCCAAGTCAGTGACATTGAAGCTATTTGATACATCATACTTACCTTGGAGATCAAGCTTGTAGGCATTGTCATTGATCTTGTGGATGATCTCAAAGGGTCCATCAACCCTTGGCATCAGCTTGGACTTCCTCTCGTTGGGGAACCTATCCTTCCTCAGGTGCAACCAAACTTGGTCACCAACTTCAAAGGTCCTCACACGTCTCCCCTTGTTTGCTTGCTTCTCATAAAGCTTGGTCTTCTGCTCAATGTTTTGTCTAGCCTTCTCATGAATCTGTTGGACCATCTCGGCTTTCTTCTTGCCATCTAGACTTGTCCTTTCACACTCAGGTAAAGGCATTAGATCCAAAGGAGAGGTGGGATTGAACCCATAAACAATTTCAAATGGTGAATACTTAGAAGCAGAATGCATAGCATGATTGTATGCAAATTCACAATGTGCTAAGTATTCTTCCCATGTCCATAAGTTCTTTCTAATGAATGCACGCAGGAGTGTTCCTAAAGTCCTATTAACTACCTCAGTTTGCCCATCAGTTTGTGGATGACATGTAGTAGAAAACAATAGCTTAGTGCCTAACTTAGACCAAAGTGTCTTCCAGAAGTAACTAAGGAACTTAGTGTCCCTATCAGAAACTATGGTTCTAGGCATGCCATGCAAACGTACAACCTCCTTAAAGAACAAGTTAGCTACATGTAATGCATCATCAGTCTTGTGACATGCTATGAAATGTGCCATCTTAGAGAACCTATCAACAACAACAAAGATAGAATCCTTTCCAATTCTAGTTCTAGGCAAACCAACAATAAAATCCATAGAGATGTCATTCCAGGGATGGTGTGGAATGGGCAAAGGAGTATACAAACCCTGGTTTTGAACTTGGGACTTGGCATGCTTGCAAGTAGCACACCTTCCACAGATTCTCTCCACATCTCTCTTCATGTGCGGCCAATAGAAGTGATCCTGTAAAACTTTCAAGGTCTTGGCAATCCCAAAGTGTCCCATTAGCAACTACATTCTCCTTACCTTGTTTGTATTTGATCACGTATGGGAAGGTCTCAATGAATTCAACCCACCTTGCGTGTCTCTTGCTAAGCTTACTCTGCCCCTTTAGATACTTGAGGGACTCATGATCAGTGTGTATGACAAACTCCTTGGGCCATAAGTAGTGTTGCAACGTTTGTAATGCCCTCACCAAGGCATAGAGCTCTTTGTCATAGGTTGCATAATTGAGAGTGGCTCCTCCAAGCTTCTCACTGAAGTATGCAATGGGTTTCCTATCCTGCATCAACACGGCACCAATTCCAATTCCTGAGGCATCACATTCTATTTCAAAAGTTTTAGCAAAGTCAGGAAGCATAAGAAGAGGTGATTGAGTAAGCTTCTCTTTTAGGCTCTAGAAAGCCTTCTCTTGTGCTTCTCCCCACTTAAATCCAACATCCTTCTTTATAACTTCAGTTAAGGGAGCTGCAATGGTGCTAAAGTCCTTAACAAATCTCCTATAGAAGCCAGCAAGTCCATGGAAACTTCTCACTTCTCCTACTGAGGTTGGACTCGGCCATTCTTTGATTGCCTTGATCTTCTCCTCATCAACCTTAAATCCATCTCCACTCACAACAAAGCCTAGGAAAACCAAGTTATCTGTGCAAAAGGTGCACTTCTTTAGGTTGGCATAAATCTTCTCATTCCTTAAAGTATGCAAGACAGCCCTAAGATGATCTAGATGCTCTTCTAAGTTCTTGCTATATACTAAGATATCATCAAAGTATACTACAACCGAAATGCCTATGAATGATCTAAGAACATGATTCATTAACCTCATGAATGTACTAGGTGCATTGGTTAATCCAAATGGCATAACTAACCACTCATACAATCCATGCTTAGTCTTAAAGGCAGTTTTCCATTCATCTCCTTCTTTCATCCTAATCTGATGATAACCACTTTTTAAATCAATCTTAGAAAAGATGCAAGAACCATGCAATTCATCAAGCATATCATCAAGTCTAGGGATAGGGTGGCGACACTTCACTGTGATGTTGTTGATTGATCTACAATCAACACACATACGCCATGTACCATCCTTCTTAGGCACTAGGAGCACTGGTACAGCACATGGGCTCAAACTCTCTCGGATATAGCCCTTCTCCATTAGTTCTTCCACTTGTCTTTGCAACTCCTTGGTCTCAACCGGATTGCTTCTCTATGCTGGACGGTTTGGAAGTGTAGATCCTGGCACAAAGTCTATCTGGTGCTCAATCCCTCTCAATGGTGGTAAACCAATGGGATTGTCTTCTGGAAATACATCTTGAAACTCCTGCAAAAGAGAAACCATTTCACTCGGATACACCGGTGTAGAATCAGTTAAGTTCAATAGAGTCTCTTTAAACACAAGTAAGATAGCTGATTGTTTAGAGTTGAGAGTTCTTTTGATATCACCCATGTTAGCATAGAAGTTTGGCTGCTTAGTTCCAGCCGGTTTTAGATCAATCTCCTTCTTCTTTTGGAGTTGAACCTGATCTTGTTGCACTTCTTTGGGTGTCAAGGGAACCAGAGTAGTCTTCTTGCCCTTGAACAGAAAGGAATGCTTGTTGGTGAACCCATCATGGATCACACGTCTATCTGATTGCCAAGGCCTTCCAGGAAGTATGTGACCAGCTTGCGTAGGCAACACATCACACAAGACTTCATCTTCATATCTCCCAATGGATAAGGGAATAAGAACTTGACTTGAGACCTTCATGGTGCCTTCTTCATTCAGCCATTGCAACCGGTAAGGCTTGGGATGCTTTTGAACCTTCAATCCCAACTTCTGGACCATTGTCTCACTCGCAGCATTGACACAACTTCCTCCATCAACAATGAGGCTGCACACTTTTCCTTGGACCAAGCACCGGGTGTAGAAGAGGTTCTCACGTTGCTCTAGCTCCTCAGCCTTGTTTTGCAAGCTTAGAAGCCTTCTTGCTACTAAAAGCTTCCCCTGGACTGGTCCTTCTTCAAGTTCTTCTTCAGTGTCTTCTTGGTCAGACTCGGTGTTGTCATCTCCTGAGGTATACTCTCCATCTCCCAGTAAGAACATGACTCTCTTGTTGGTACACTCATTGGCATAGTGTCCTCTTGCTTGGCACTTGAAGCATTTGACATCACGAGCTCTGGAACTAGATGCTTCAACCTTGCCTTTGCCCTTGTCAAGAGCACTGATTGGTTTGGTTTCTTCTCTTGGATAGGACTTGTTGTCCTTCTGGAATGGCTTAGACTCCTTAAGGTAAGGTGACTTCTCTTCCTTGTTGTTGTGCAACCGGTTAGAGCCATACTGATTGCGTGAGTGTCCCCTCCTCTTGAGTTGTTGCTCAACAAGAATAGCCTTGTGTAGCATCTCTTCAAGCTCCACATAATGTTGCATCTCAACATTGTCTTGTATTTCTCGGTTTAGACCACAAAGGAACCTTGACATGGTTGCTTCTCTATCTTCTGATATGTTAGCCCTTAGCATAAGTAGCTCCATCTCTTGGTAATACTCCTCCACTGATCTTGAACCTTGGGTAAGCTTCCTCAGCCGGTGGTGCAAGTCTCTAAGGTAATGGCTTGGAACAAATCTCTTGCGCATGATTGACTTCATCTCTGTCCAAGTTTCAACCGGTTCCTCTCCATTCCTCCTACGAGTTGTGAGGTATTGATCCCACCAACTCAAAGCATAGTCATAGAATTCAGTGGCAGCAATCTGAATCTTCTTGTGGTTTGTGTACTGCTTGCACTGGAAGACTAGTTCAATCTTCTTCTCCCACTCAAGATATGCATCCGGATCAGCCTTGCCATGGAATGGGGGTATCTTGATCTTCAAACCGGCAAGATCATCTCCTTGGTTCACTCTTCTCTCTTGGACACGCCTAGGTCTTCTTGAGGATGAGCTGAGGTGATCATATTCTTCATCAGTCTCCTCATATCCATCATGTTCTTGGCGAGCTGTTTGGCGAGTTGTTTGGCGAGTTGCTTGTGGTCTCTCTTCTCTCCTAGTCTCTTGGTTGGCAAGTGACTAATGGCTCTCCTAATGTCTTCTCTAATCTCTCTCCTGATGTCATTGAGATTGGTCCTCATCATCTCGGTCATGGTTGCCACCATACTTTGGTTAAGTTGATTGGTCATAGCTTCCATGAGGAGTTTGTTTCTCCTGACGAGTTCAGCCTCTTCCTCAGACTCGGACACCATTGTTCCTGCCCAAAGACAAACAAGACAACCAGTAAAAGGGTTCTAGGGAAGAAGACAAGCAAAAAGGAAAAAGAAAACAAGCAAAAAGGAAAAGCAAACAAGCTTGTAATGCAAGACAAAGTAAAAAGGATAATCGGCTAGAAAAAAGGAAATCGATTCAAGCAAAAAGGAAATGGTCAAGCACAATGGAAAAACTTCTTAGACCTTTTCCTAAACTCTTCTAAGGTTGTCTAACACCCTAACAATCTTATTATGCTCGAGTTCAAAGTGATAAACAAGCTAGACTAATGCACAAAGTAATCGACACAAGGTATGCATGCGGCTAGGGTTTTTATCTCTCTAGGGTTTCCGAAAATTTCAAATAAGGAAAGTCCTATAATTCTTGTCTAAACTCTTATGCAATCACGAGCAGCCCTAGTTTAGATGAGTTCTACTGCTTATTCAAAAGATAAAGATGAAACACGGATTGAAACAACAAAAGAAAACAAGAAAACAAAAGAGGGTAGCGAGTACTTCCCAACCAAAGTTGCTCTGATACCACTTGATGCGTCCCTAGGATGCTCTTTGGTTGATGGGATGATGGATAGATCCTTGCAAGAACGAATCAGAGACTCAAGTCCTTCAAGGCGTGTGGATTGAATGGTGACACAAGAGGGATGGATGATCTCTTGATACTCCTAGATGAATAACTTGGATATGACACACCAAACTAAACACCCTTAGGTCTCTGGATTCTACACACCAGAACTCGGCAAGCTTTCTAGAGAGAGAGCCGTCAAGAATGAATGATACTTGTTTATTAAAATACTGAATGAATACAAGAGGGTGTAGAGAACCCTTTAAATAAGAAACCAGAGAACATACTCTCTAGGGTTTCGACAATGAACCAAAAAAGGAAAGAAATAAAACTATAGTCTAAGTTTAACATAAGTTTAAAATGAAATAAAAATGGAACTTCATGTAGCCTTGGACCGAGAATAGAGCCTAAGTGATGTGAAGACAAGTTGTGGCCTCGTTAAAAACCTTCCTCCTGGAAAACCTCGTGGGACAAAACCAAAAGCAAGGAAAAGAGCACGCACCCCATGTCTTGCCTAGACACTAACTCAGTTTGATGTAGAGATGGCTTGAATGGTGATCAAGACATCTCGGATCAGACCTTGTCCAAGACTTTCTGGTTGTGGATGTGAAGTGAGTAATCCAACAACATTCTCCTTAAGCTTCTTGACTCTGGAACGAGTCATGGGACCTTCAGGAATGGCTAGAGCATCATCACCAAGTGGTTGGTGCACTGTGGCTTCATGTGGCTAATCTAGACTCTCCTTGTCCTCCTTAGTGATCCGGTCCATGATCACATCAATTAATGAGTCCAAATTAAGCTTCTTACATCGTGATTTGTTCTGCTTTTATTAGTATCAAGAATAAATTGCCAAATCTCCAAACAGGGTAAACTGGAGTCACTTCGGTAAAAAGTGGGAAAACATCGTCATCATAACTCCTATGATCTTGATTCAACTTCAGGGTGATTCTACACTGATTTATGAGTCCAGATCAAGATTCTTACATCTTGATTCATTATGGTTTTACTAGTATCAAGAAGAAATTGCCAACTCTCCAAACAGGGTAAACTGGAATCACTTCGGTTAAAAGTGGGATAACTTCTTCATCATAACTCCAATGATATTGATTCAACTTCAGGGTGATTATCCACTGATTTATGAGTCAAAATAAAGCTTCTTACATCTTGATACATTCTGTTTTGATTAGAATCAAGAAGAAATTGCAAAATCTCCAAACAAGGTAAACTGGAGTCACTTCGGTTAAATGTGGGATAACTTCTTCATCATAACTCCTATGATCTTGATTCAACTTCAGGGTGATTCTAAACTGATTTATGATTCCAAATCAAGATTCTTACATCGTGATTCATTCTGGTTTTATTTATATCAAGAAGAAATTGCCAAATCTCCAAACAGGGTAAACTAGAATCACTTCAGTTAAAAGTGGGATAACTTCTTCATCATAACTCCAATGATATTGATTCACCTCCAGGGTGATTCTACACTGATTAATGAGTCCAAATCAAGCTTCTTACATCGTGATTCATTCTGGTTTTATTAGTATCAAGAATAAATTGCCAAATCTCCAAACAGTGTAAAGTGGAGTCACTTCGGTAAAAAGTGGGAAAACATCTTCATCATAACTCCTATGATCTTGATTCAACTTCAGGGTGATTCTACACTGATTTATGAGTCCAAATCAAGATTCTTACATCGTGATTCAAATTAAGGGTGATTATCCACTGATTTATGAGTCAAAATAAAGCTTCTTACATCTTTGTACATTCTGTTTTGATTAGAATCAAGAAGAAATTACCAAATCTCCAAACAGGGATAACTGGAGTCACTTCGGTTAAAAGTGGGATAACTTCTTCATCGTAACTCCTATGATCTTGATTCAACTTCAGGATGATTCTACACTGATTTATGAGTCCAAATCAAGCTTCTTACATCTTGATTCATTCTGGTTTGATTAGAATAAGGAAGAAATTGCCAAATCTCCAAACAGGGTAAACTGGAGTTACTTCGGTTAAAAGTGGGATAACTTCTTCATCATAACTCCTATGATCTTGATTCAACTTCAGGGTGATTCTAAACTGATTTATGAGTCCAAATTAAGATTCTTACATCGTGATTCATTCTGGTTTTATTTGTATCAAGAAGAAATTGCCAAATCTCCAAACAGGGTAAACTAGAATCACTTCAGTTAAAAGTGGGATAACTTCTTCATCATAACTCCAATGATATTGATTCAACTCCAGGGTGGTTCTACACTGATTAATGAGTCCAAATCAAGCTTCTTACATCGTGATTCATTCTGGTTTTATTAGTATCAAGAAGAAATTGCCAACTCTCCAAACAGGGCAAACTGGAATCACTTCGGTTAAAAGTGGGATAACTTCTTCATCATAATTCCAATGATATTGATTCAACTTCAGGGTGATTATCCACTGATTTATGAGTCAAAATAAAGCTTCTTACATCTTGATACATTCTGTTTTGATTAGAATCAAGAATAAATTGCCAACTCTCCAAACAGGGTAAACTGGAATCACTTCGGTTAAAAGTGGAATAACATCTTCATCTTCATCACGATGAAGAAGTTATCCCACTTTTAACCGAAGTGACTCCAGTTATCCCTGTTTGAAGATTTGGCAATTTCTTCTTGATTCTAATCAAAAAAGATTGTACAAAGATGTAAGAAGCTTTATTTTGACTCATAAATCAGTGGATAATCACCCTGAAGTTGAATCAATATCATTGGAGTTATGATGAAGAAGTTATCCCACTTTTAACCGAAGTGATTCCAGTTTGCCCTGTTTGGAGAGTTGGCAATTTCTTCTTGATACTAATAAAACCATAATGAATCAAGATGTAAGAATCTTGATCTGGACTCATAAATCAGTGTAGAATCACCCTGAAGTTGAATCAAGATCATAGGAGTTATGATGAAGATGTTTTCCCACTTTTTACTGAAGTGACTCTTGTTTACCCTGTTTGGAGATTTGGCAATTTATTCTTGATACTAAAAAAAGCAGAACGAATCACGATGTAAGAAGCTTGATTTAGACTCATTAATCAGTGTAGAACCACCCTGGAGTTGAATCAATATCATTGGAGTTATGATGAAGAAGTTATCCCACTTTTAACCGAAGTGATTGTAGTTTACCCTGTTTGGAGATTTGGCAATTTCTTCTTGATACAAATAAAACCAGAATGAATCACGATGTAAGAATCTTAATTCGGACTCATAAATCAGTTTAGAATCACCCTGAAGTTGAATCAAGATCGTAGGAGTTATGATGAAGAAGTTATCCCACTTTTAACCGAAGTGACTCGAGTTTACCCTGTTTGGAGATTTGGCAATTTCTTCTTGATTCTAATCAAAACAGAATGTATCAAGATGTAAGAAGATTTATTTTAACTCATAAATCAGTGGATAATCACCCTGAAGTTGAATCAATATCATTGGAGTTATGATGAAGAAGTTATCCCACTTTTAACCGAAGTGATTCCAGTTTACCCTGTTTGGAGATTTGGCAATTTCTTCTTGATACTAATCAAACCAGAATGAATAAAAATGTAAGAATCTTGATTTGGACTCATAAATCAGTGTAGAATCATCCTGAAGTTGAATCAAGATCATAGGAGTTACGATGAAGAAGTTATCCCACTTTTAACCGAAGTGACTCCAGTTATCCCTGTTTGAAGATTTGGCAATTTCTTCTTGATTCTAATCAAAAAAGATTGTACAAAGATGTAAGAAGCTTTATTTTGACTCATAAATCAGTGGATAATCACCCTGAAGTTGAATCAATATCATTGGAGTTATGATGAAGAAGTTATCCCACTTTTAACCGAAGTGATTCCAGTTTGCCCTGTTTGGAGAGTTGGCAATTTCTTCTTGATACTAATAAAACCATAATGAATCAAGATGTAAGAATCTTGATCTGGACTCATAAATCAGTGTAGAATCACCCTGAAGTTGAATCAAGATCATAGGAGTTATGATGAAGATGTTTTCCCACTTTTTACTGAAGTGACTCTTCTTTACCCTGTTTGGAGATTTGGCAATTTATTCTTGATACTAATAAAAACAGAATGAGTCACGATGTAAGAAGCTTGATTTGGACTCATTAATCAGTGTAGAATCACCCTGGAGTTGAATCAATATCATTGGAGTTATGATGAAGAAGTTATCCCACTTTTAACTGAAGTGATTCTAGTTTACCCTGTCTGGAGATTTGGCAATTTCTCCTTGATATAAATAAAACCAGAATGAATCACGATGTAAGAATTTTGATTTGGAATCATAAATCAGTTTAGAATCACCCTGAAGTTGAATCAAGATCATAGGAGTTATGATGAAGAAGTTATCCCACTTTTAACTAAAGTGACCCCAGTTTACCCTGTTTGGAGATTTGGCAATTTCTTCTTGATTCTAATCAAAACAGAATGTATCAAGATGTAAGAAGCTTTATTTTGACTCATAAATCAGTGGATAATCACCCTGAAGTTGAATCAATATCATTGGACTTATGATGAAGAAGTTATCCCACTTTTAACCGAAGTGATTCCAGTTTGCCCTGTTTGGAGAGTTGGCAATTTCTTCTTGATACTAGTAAAACCATAATGAATCAAGATGTAAGAATCTTGATCTGGACTCATAAATCAGTGTAGAATCACCCTGAAGTTGAATCAAGATCATAGGAGTTATGATGACGATGTTTTCCCACTTTTTACCGAAGTGACTCCAGTTTACCCTGTTTGGAGATTTGGCAATTTATTCTTGATACTAATAAAAGCAGAACGAATCACGATGTAAGAAGCTTGATTTGGAATCATTAATCAGTGTAGAACCACCCTGGAGTTGAATCAATATCATTGGAGTTATGATGAAGAAGTTATCCCACTTTTAACCGAAGTGATTCTAGTTTACCCTGTTTGGAGATTTGGCAATTTCTTCTTGATACAAATAAAACCAGAATGAATCACGATGTAAGAATCTTAATTTGGACTCATAAATCAGTTTAGAATCACCCTGAAGTTGAATCAAGATCATAGGAGTTATGATGAAGAAGTTATCCCACTTTTAACCGAAGTGAATCCAGTTTACCCTGTTTGGAGATTTGGCAATTTCTTCCTTATTCTAATCAAACCAGAATGAATCAAGATGTAAGAATCTTAATTTGGACTCATAAATCAGTGTAGAATCACCCTGAAGTTGAATCAAGATCATAGGAGTTATGATGAAGATGTTTTCCCACTTTTTACCGAAGTGACTCCACTTTACCCTGTTTGGAGATTTGGCAATTTATTCTTGATACTCATAAAACCAGAATGAATCACGATGTAAGAAGCTTGATTTGGACTCATTAATCAGTGTAGAATCACCCTGGAGTTGAAACAATTTCATTGGAGTTATGATGAAGAAGTTATCCCACTTTTAACCGAAGTGATTCTAGTTTAACCTGTTTGGAGATTTGGCAATTTCTTCTTGATACAAATAAAACCAGAATAAATCACGATGTAAGAATCTTGATTTGGACTCATAAATCACTTTAGAATCACGCTGAAGTTGAATCAAGATCATAGGAGTTATGATGAAGAAGTTATCCCACTTTTACCCGAAGTGATTCCAGTTTACCCTGTTTGGAGATTTGGCAATTTCTTCTTGATTCTAATCAAACCAGAATGAAACAAGATGTAAGAATCTTGATTTGGACTCATAAATCAGTGTAGAATTATCCTGAAGTTGAATTAAGATCATAGAAGTTATGATGAGGAAGTTATCCCACTTTTAATCGAAGTGACTCCAGTATACCATGTTTGGAGATTTGGCAATTTCTTCATGATTCTAATCAAACCAGAATGAATCAAGATGAAAGAAGATTTATTTGGACTCATAAATCAGTGGATAATCACCCTGAAGTTAAATAAATATCATTGGAGTTATGATGAAGAAGTTATCGCACTTTTAACCGAAGTGATTCCAGTTTACCCTATTTGGAGAGTTGGCAATTTATTCTTGATACTAATAAAACCAAAATGAATCACGATGTAAGAAGCTTGATTTGGACTCATAAATCAGGGTAGAATCACCCTGAAGTTGAATCAAGATCATAGGAGTTATCATGAAGAAGTTATCCCACTTTTAACCGAAGTGACTCCAGTTTACCCTGTTTGGAGATTTGGCAATTTCTTCTTGATTCTAATCAAACCAGAATGAATCAAGATGTAATAAGCTTTATTTGGACTCATAAATCAGTGTATAATCACCCTGAATTTGAATCAATATCATAGGAGTTATGATGAAGATGTTATTCCACTTTTAACCGAAGTGATTCCAGTTTACCCTGTTTGGAGAGTTGGCAATTTATTCTTGATTCTAATCAAAACAGAATGTATCAAGATGTAAGAAGCTTTATTTTGACTCATAAATCAGTGGATAATCACCCTGAAGTTGAATCAATATCATTGGAATTATGATGAAGAAGTTATCCCACTTTTAACCGAAGTGATTCCAGTTTGCCCTGTTTGGAGAGTTGGCAATTTCTTCTTGATACTAATAAAACCAGAATGAATCAAGATGTAAGAATCTTGATTTGGACTCATAAATCAGTGTAGAATCACCCTGAAGTTGAATCAAGATCATAGGAGTTATGATGAAGATGTTTTCCCACTTTTTACAGAAGTGACTCCACTTTACCCTGTTTGGAGATTTGACAATTTATTCTTGATACTCATAAAACCAGAATGAATCACGATGTAAGAAGCTTGATTTGGACTCATTAATCAGTGTAGAATCACCCTGGAGTTGAATCAATATCATTGGAGTTATGATGAAGAAGTTATCCCACTTTTAACTGAAGTGATTCTAGTTTACCCTGTTTGGAGATTTGACAATTTCTTCTTGATATAAATAAAACCAGAATGAATCAAGATGTAAGAATCTTGATTTGGAATCATAAATCAGTTTAGAATTACCCTGAAGTTGAATCATGATCATAGGAGTTATGATGAAGAAGTTATCCCACTTTTAACCGAAGTGATTCTAGTTTACCCTGTTTGGAGATTTGGCAATTTCTTCCTTATTCTAATCAAACCAGAATGAATCAAGATGTAAGAATCTTAATTTGGACTCATAAATCAGTGTAGAATCACCCTGAAGTTGAATCAAGATCATAGGAGTTATGATGAAGATGTTTTCCCACTTTTTACCGAAGTGACTCCACTTTACCCTGTTTGGAGATTTGGCAATTTATTCTTGATACTCATAAAACCAGAATGAATCACGATGTAAGAAGCTTGATTTGGAGTCATTAATCAGTGTAGAATCACCCTGGAGTTGAAACAATATCATTGGAGTTATGATGAAGAAGTTATCCCACTTTTAACCGAAGTGATTCTAGTTTAACCTGTTTGGAGATTTGGCAATTTCTTCTTGATACAAATAAAACCAGAATAAATCACGATGTAAGAATCTTGATTTGGACTCATAAATCAGTTTAGAATCACGCTGAAGTTGAATCAAGATCATAGGTGATGCGTCCCTAGGATGATCTTTGGTTGATGGGAATGGATAATCCTTGCAAGAACGAATCAAAAGACTCAAGTCCTTCAAGGCGTGTGGATTGGATGGTGACACAAGAGGGATGAATGATCTCTTGATACTCCTAGATGAATGGTTTGGATATTACACACCAAACTAAACACCCTTAGGCTCTGGATATGACACACCAGACTCGGCACACTTCTTTTAGAGAGAGAGAGAGCCGCAAAGATGAATAAACTTGTATAGAAAAGATTGGATGATTACAAGAGGGTGTAGAGAACCCTTTAAATAAGAAACCAGAGAACATACTCTCTAGGGTTTCGACAATAAACCAAAAAAGGAAAGAAAGAAAACTATAGTCTAAGTTTAACATAAGTTTAAAATGAAATAAAAATGCAACTTCTTTGAGTCTTGGACCGAGAATAGTACTTAGGTGATGTGAAGACAAGTTGTGGCCTCGTTAAAAACCTTCCTCCTGGAAAACCTTCGTGGGACAAAACCAAAAGCAAGGAAAAGAGCACACACCCCATGTCTTGCCTAGACACTAACTCAGCTTGATGTAGAGATGGCTTGAATGGTGATCAAGACATCTCGGATCAGACCTTGTCCAAGACTTTGTTGTTGTGGATGTGAAGTGAGTAATCCAACAACATTCTCTTTAAGCTTCTTGACTCTGGAACGAGTCATGGGACCTTCAGGAATGGCTAGAGCATCATCACCAAGTTGTTGGTGCAATGTGGCTTCATGTGGCTCATCTAGACTCTCCTTGTTCTCCTTAGTGATCCGGTCCATGATCACATCAAATGCACTCTTAAATGTTGCATCCTCAAGCTCTTCAGGTTCAGGTTCATGCTTCCATTCTTTGGTGCTTTCCATGATCACATCATCCCCTCCCTCTTCAAAAAGATTTGTCCTCAAATCTGTTTTACCTACAATAGAGGGGACCAAGTCAGTAACATTGAAGTTTAAAATCAGATTACACTTACCTTGCAAGCCTCTTTGATAGGCATTGTTGCTGACTGGTTTGGATATGTAGAAGGCACTAATCCATTTAGTTCCTGATTCATTACTTAAACCTGACATGTTGAAACAAAGCAAGTTAGCACATGAAAGTTTATCAAAGAGTAATAATCTTATCCCAAATTGGTTTTTGCTCGGTTTTGGCTTGTGTGCTGCTTCTGGTGGTGCTTCTTTGATGAGGATGAAGCTAGTGACGTCCTGGTGCTTATCCTGATCCAAATCAGGTGGCTTGAACCGCTTGTCTTCCACATGCTTGTTCTTTCTTCTTGTATGCTTCCAAGCTTCATCATAATCTGCACATGGCTCTTTTGACAAAAACAAGTGCATCATATCTGTGTAATTGATAAAAGAACTCTTGAAAACATGATCACTTACCTTAGCATGCTCACCTGGTCGCCATATATAGGATTGAGATGTTTTAAACTCAGAAAAATTCAAAGATAGCCAATACAGGATCACCCGATTTGTAGAACCCATAACTCTTTCATCTGAGAAGGTTTTGACTTGATTCCAAATCGACGTGAGCCCCTGATGAGTTAAGTTTCCATGGCAGTCGAGTTTGATGGTTAACTCCTTGTGGTTGTTGAGATATGACCCTCGGACTGTCCCTATGTCAAGGCTGGCGGCTAGACAGTTTCCAAGGTTTGATGGTTGCATCATCAACTTAGCCAACAACCCATTCTTGATACTCTGATCATTATCATAGCTTCTCTTTTCGAAAATGGTAGATCTCAAAACAGTTTGACCTGTACTCACAGCAAGCAAATCAGGCTTCATGTTTTTCTTTGAGTTTAGATAGTTACCCCGGGTTGGTTTCTTTGGAGATTGTTGTAGACTAAGTTCCTCTGGTGGTTTCTCTTTGATTTGAGAAGGAAACATGAGTTCTTCTCCTGCTCCAGTAATCACTTCACCATTGACTCTAGTGACTCCTTCATCTCCAATTACATTTTGATAATCTTTGCATTGGTACTGAAGTTGATGCATATCTGGTGGCTTCCATATCTTGATATGGTCAAGATGCAAGTCCTTTTGATCAACTTCAAACTCCTTATGACCCCAACTTGTTCTAGCACGAACAGAGCACTCTCCAAGGGTGATAATCTTGTGGAAATATTCTCCAGGTCTCCACGAGTAGGTCTGTAACCTTCCAGCACAATCAGACATAAGTTCCTCTTGGGAAAGATCCAAACCGGCATGTTTTGCAAAACTAGCAATATCTTGATGATCAGAAGGCCATTCTCTGTGTTGTCTGGTTTGTTGGATCCGTGACTGATTTGGCTTCATTCTCCAGTTGGTTTCATAGTGAAACTCTTGCTGAGCTGAGACGTGCAACCCCTTATCTTCAAAGGATGAGAAATCTACAAAATCCAATGTTGGTGCAGCTGAACTCTTCTTAACCTGTTTGATCTTGTTCTTCTGATTCAAGACCTCTCCTCCAGGCTCAAATACAACATGTCTCATGTCCAAGTCGTGTCTTGATAGTTCCACTTCTCCTTTCTTGTACCAAACAAAAGGAGTGAACAGAAAAGTACCTAAGAAGGTCCTTTGGAAATCACATGGATCAAAGACAATTAGTTGATTCATTCTACGAGCTCTCTGAGGTTCCCTGGGTGTCTTCTCTGCTACCATGTGTTGTGTTAAAGGGACCATGACGTTCTGAACAGGCTGTTCTTCTTTATGAAAGATATGGGAGGTCACCTTGTCTTGATCTTCTTGGATAGGCGCAACTGGTGCTGGTTCTTGATGTTGTGTTTCAATGGATGGACGTGTTGTGTTGGTCCGTTTGATTTGCTTCTCCACACCCATCATTACTTGTAACAATGCCTCCTTAACCTCTTCACTGAATAAACAGAATTGTTTATCTTCTTTAGATGGCTTAGAGACTGTCTTCTCCTTGCTGTAACAGATTGGTTCCTTTCCATCAAGACTTTCAATCTTCTTCTCCCACTCAGCTTTGCCATGGAATGGGGGTATCTTGATCTTCAAACCAGCAAGCTCATCTCCCTGGTTCATCCTTCTCTTTGGACACGCCTATGTCTTCTTGAGGATGAACTGAGGTGCTCATACTCATTGTCAGTCTCCTTATAACCATAATGTTCTTGGCGAGTTGCATGAGGTCTCTCCTCTCTCCTCTCTCTTTCTCTCCTAGTCTCTCGGTTTGGTACGTGACTAGTAGCTCTCCTAATGTCTTCTCTAAGCTCTCTCCTGATGTCATTGAGGTTGGTCCTCATCATCTCGGTCATGGTTGCCACCATGTTTTGGTTAAGTTGAGCCGACATAGCCTCCATGAGATACTTGTCCTTCCTGGCGAGTTGAAGCTTCTTCTTCAGACTCGGTTCCATGCTTCCTGCACGCAAAGGTAACCAAAATAACCAGTAAAAGGTTTCTAGGGAACAAGACAAGCAAAAAGGAAAAAGAAAACAAGCAAAAAGGAAAAGCAAACAAGCTTACAATGCAAGACAAAAGTGAAAAGGAAATCGGCTAGAAAAGGAAAAAGGATTCAAGCAAAAAGGAAAAACTTCTAAGCTTTTTCCTAATCACTCCTAAGGTTTTCTAGCACCCTAATAGCCTCAATATGCTCGTGTTCAAGGTGATAGACAAGCTAAACTAATGCACAAAGTGATCGACAACAAGGTACATGCGGCTAGGGTTTTTATCTCTCTAGGGTTTTCGCATGAAACCAAAAAGGAAAGTCTAAAATTTCTTGTCTAAACACTTATGCAGTCACGAGCAGCCCCTAAACAAAGAGTTCTAATGCTTATTCAAGATGATAAAGATGAATCAGATGAAACAATCAAACAAGAAACAAGAAAACAAGAGAATACAAGAGGATAGCGAGTACTTCCCAACCAAAGTTGCTCTGATACCACTTGATGCGTCCCTAGGATGCTCTTTGGTTGATGGGAATGGATAATCCTTGCAAGAACGAATCAAAAGACTCAAGTCCTTCAAGGCGTGTGGATTGGATGGTGACACAAGAGGGATGGATGATCTCTTGATACTCCTAGATGAATGGTTTGGATATTACACACCAAACTAGACACCCTTAGGCTCTGGATATGACACACCAGACTCGGCACACTTCTTTTAGAGAGAGAGAGAGCCGCAAAGATGAATAACTTGTATAGAAAAGATTGGATGATTACAAAGGGTGTAGAGAACCCTTTAAATAAGAAACCAGAGACATACTCTCTAGGGTTTCGACATGAACCAAAAAAGGAAAGAAGAAAACTATAGTCTAAGTTTAACATAAGTTTAAAATGAAATAAAAATGAACTTCTATTAGTCTTGGACCGAGAATAGCACTTAGGTGATGTGTAGACAAGTTGTGGCCTCGTTAAAAACCTTCCTCCTGGAAAACCTCGTGGGACAAAACCAAAAGCAAGGAAAAGAGCACACACCCCATGTCTTGCCTAGACACTAACTCAGCTTGATGTAGAGATGGCTTGAATGGTGATCAAGACATCTCGGATCAGACCTTGTCCAAGACTTTGTTGTTGTGGATGTGAAGTGAGTAATCCAACAACATTCTCCTTTAAGCTTCTTGACTCTGGAACGAGTCATGGGACCTTCAGGAATGGCTAGAGCATCATCACCAAGTTGTTGGTGCAATGTGGCTTCATGTGGCTCATCTAGACTCTCCTTGTTCTCCTTAGTGATCCGGTCCATGATCACATCAAATGCACTCTTAAATGTTGCATCCTCAAGCTCTTCAGGTTCAGGTTCATGCTTCCATTCTTTGGTGCTTTCCATGATCACATCATCCCCTCCCTCTTCAAAAAGATTTGTCCTCAAATCTGTTTTACCTACAATAGAGGGGACCAAGTCAGTAACATTGAAGTTTAAAATCAGATTACACTTACCTTGCAAGCCTCTTTGATAGGCATTGTTGCTGACTGGTTTGGATATGTAGAAGGCACTAATCCATTTAGTTCCTGATTCATTACTTAAACCTGACATGTTGAAACAAAGCAAGTTAGCACATGAAAGTTTATCAAAGAGTAATAATCTTATCCCAAATTGGTTTTTGCTCGGTTTTGGCTTGTGTGCTGCTTCTGGTGGTGCTTCTTTGATGAGGATGAAGCTAGTGACGTCCTGGTGCTTATCCTGATCCAAATCAGGTGGCTTGAACCGCTTGTCTTCCACATGCTTGTTCTTTCTTCTTGTATGCTTCCAAGCTTCATCATAATCTGCACATGGCTCTTTTGACAAAAACAAGTGCATCATATCTGTGTAATTGATAAAAGAACTCTTGAAAACATGATCACTTACCTTAGCATGCTCACCTGGTCGCCATATATAGGATTGAGATGTTTTAAACTCAGAAAAATTCAAAGATAGCCAATACAGGATCACCCGATTTGTAGAACCCATAACTCTTTCATCTGAGAAGGTTTTGACTTGATTCCAAATCGACGTGAGCCCCTGATGAGTTAAGTTTCCATGGCAGTCGAGTTTGATGGTTAACTCCTTGTGGTTGTTGAGATATGACCCTCGGACTGTCCCTATGTCAAGGCTGGCGGCTAGACAGTTTCCAAGGTTTGATTGTTGCATCATCAACTTAGCCAACAACCCATTCTTGATACTCTGATCATTATCATAGCTTCTCTTTTCGAAAATGGTAGATCTCAAAACAGTTTGACCTGTACTCACAGCAAGCAAATCAGGCTTCATGTTTTTCTTTGAGTTTAGATAGTTACCCCGGGTTGGTTTCTTTGGAGATTGTTGTAGACTAAGTTCCTCTGGTGGTTTCTCTTTGATTTGAGAAGGAAACATGAGTTCTTCTCCTGCTCCAGTAATCACTTCACCATTGACTCTAGTGACTTCTTCATCTCCAATTACATTTTGATAATCTTTGCATTGGTACTGAAGTTGATGCATATCTGGTGGCTTCCATATCTTGATATGGTCAAGATGCAAGTCCTTTTGATCAACTTCAAACTCCTTATGACCCCAACTTGTTCTAGCACGAACAGAGCACTCTCCAAGGGTGATAATCTTGTGGAAATATTCTCCAGGTCTCCACGAGTAGGTCTGTAACCTTCCAGCACAATCAGACATAAGTTCCTCTTGGGAAAGATCCAAACCGGCATGTTTTGCAAAACTAGCAATATCTTGATGATCAGAAGGCCATTCTCTGTGTTGTCTGGTTTGTTGGATCCGTGACTGATTTGGCTTCATTCTCCAGTTGGTTTCATAGTGAAACTCTTGCTGAGCTGAGACGTGCAACCCCTTATCTTCAAAGGATGAGAAATCTACAAAATCCAATGTTGGTGCAGCTGAACTCTTCTTAACCTGTTTGATCTTGTTCTTCTGATGCAAGACCTCTCCTCCAGGCTCAAATACAACATGTCTCATGTCCAAGTCGTGTCTTGATAGTTCCACTTCTCCTTTCTTGTACCAAACAAAAGGAGTGAACAGAAAAGTACCTAAGAAGGTCCTTTGGAAATCACATGGATCAAAGACAATTAGTTGATTCATTCTACGAGCTCTCTGAGGTTCCCTGGGTGTCTTCTCTGCTACCATGTGTTGTGTTAAAGGGACCATGACGTTCTGAACAGGCTGTTCTTCTTTATGAAAGATATGGGAGGTCACCTTGTCTTGATCTTCTTGGATAGGCGCAACTGGTGCTGGTTCTTGATGTTGTGTTTCAATGGATGGACGTGTTGTGTTGGTCCGTTTGATTTGCTTCTCCACACCCATCATTACTTGTAACAATGCCTCCTTAACCTCTTCACTGAATAAACAGAATTGTTTATCTTCTTTAGATGGCTTAGAGACTGTCTTCTCCTTGCTGTAACAGATTGGTTCCTTTCCATCAAGACTTTCAATCTTCTTCTCCCACTCAGCTTTGCCATGGAATGGGGGTATCTTGATCTTCAAACCAGCAAGCTCATCTCCCTGGTTCATCCTTCTCTTTGGACACGCCTATGTCTTCTTGAGGATGAACTGAGGTGCTCATACTCATTGTCAGTCTCCTTATAACCATAATGTTCTTGGCGAGTTGCATGAGGTCTCTCCTCTCTCCTCTCTCTTTCTCTCCTAGTCTCTCGGTTTGGTGCTTGACTAGTAGCTCTCCTGATGTCTTCTCTAAGCTCTCTCCTGATGTCATTGAGGTTGGTCCTCATCATCTCGGTCATGGTTGCCACCATGTTTTGGTTGAGTTGAGCCGACATAGCCTCCATGAGAAGCTGACGAGTTAAGCTTCTTCTTCAGACTTGGAGACCATGCTTCCTGCGCAAAGGTAACCAAAATAACCAGTAAAAGGTTTCTAGGGAACAAGACAAGCAAAAAGGAAAAAGAAAACAAGCAAAAAGGAAAAGCAAACAAGCTTACAATGCAAGACAAAAGTGAAAAGGAAATCGGCTAGAAAAGGAAAAAGATTCAAGCAAAAAGGAAACACTTCTAAGCTTTTTCCTAATCACTCCTAAGGGTTTCTAGCACCCTAATAGCCTCAATATGCTCGTGTTCAAGGTGATAGACAAGCTAAACTAATGCACAAAGTGATCGACAAAGATGAACATGCGGCTAGGGTTTTTCTCTCACTAGGGTTTCCGCATGAAACCAAATAAGGAAAGTCTAAAAATCCTTGTCTAAACTCTTATGCAGTCACGAGCAGCCCTAAACAAATGAGTTCTACTGCTTATTCAAGATGATAAAGATTGAAATAGAATGAAACAGGATGAAAGAAACAAAGAAACAAGAGAATACAAAGGATAGCGAGTACTTCCCAACCAAAGTTGCTCTGATACCACTTGATGCGTCCCTAGGATGCTCTTTGGTTGATGGGAATGGATAATCCTTGCAAGAACGAATCAAAGACTCAAGTCCTTCAAGGCGTGTGGATTGAATGGTGACACAAGAGGGATGGAATGATCTCTTGATACTCCTAGATGAATGATTTGGATATGACACACCAAACTAAACACCCTTAGGCTCTGGATATGACACACCAGACTCGGCACACTTCTTTTAGAGAGAGAGAGAGCCGCAAAGATGAATGTAACTTGTTATAGAAAAGATTGGATGATTACAAGAGGGTGTAGAGAACCCTTTAAATAAGAAACCAGAGAACATACTCTCTAGGGTTTCGACAATAAACCAAAAAAGGAAAGAAAGAAAACTATAGTCTAAGTTTAACATAAGTTTAAAATGAAATAAAAATGGAACTTCATGTAGTCTTGGACCGAGAATAGGACTTAGGTGATGTGTAGACAAGTTGTGGCCTCGTTAAAAACCTTCCTCCTGGAAAACCTCGTGGGACAAAACCAAAAGCAAGGAAAAGAGCACACACCCCATGTCTTGCCTAGACACTAACTCAGCTTGATGTAGAGATGGCTTGAATGGTGATCAAGACATCTCGGATCAGACCTTGTCCAAGACTTTGTTGTTGTGGATGTGAAGTGAGTAATCCAACAACATTCTCCTTAAGCTTCTTGACTCTGGAACGAGTCATGGGACCTTCAGGAATGGCTAGAGCATCATCACCAAGTTGTTGGTGCAATGTGGCTTCATGTGGCTCATCTAGACTCTCCTTGTTCTCCTTAGTGATCCGGTCCATGATCACATCAAATGCACTCTTAAATGTTGCATCCTCAAGCTCTTCAGGTTCAGGTTCATGCTTCCATTCTTTGGTGCTTTCCATGATCACATCAATAGGAGTTATGATGAAGAAGTTATCCCAATTTTACCCGAAGTGATTCCAGTTTACCCTGTTTGGAGATTTGGTAATTTCTTCTTGATTCTAATCAAACCAGAATGAAACAAGATGTAAGAATCTTGATTTGGACTCATAAATCAGTGTAGAATCATCCTGAAGTTGAATCAAGATCATAGGAGTTATGATGAGGAAGTTATCCCACTTTTAACCGAAGTGACTCCAGTATACCATGTTTGGAGATTTGGCAATTTCTTCTTGATTCTAATCAAACCAGAATGAATCAAGATGTAAGAAGCTTTATTTGGACTCATAAATCAGTGGATAATCACCCTGAAGTTAAATCAATATCATTGGAGTTATGATGAAGAAGTTATCCCACTTTTAACCGAAGTGATTCCAGTTTGCCCTGTTTGGACAGTTAGCAATTTCTTCTTGATACTAATAAAACCAGAATTAATCACGATGTAAGAAGCTTGATTTGGACTCATAAATCAGGGTAGAATCACCCTGAAGTTGAATCAAGATCATAGGAGTTATGATGAAGAAGTTATCCCACTTTTAACTGAAGTGACTCCAGTTTACCCTGTTTGGAGATTTGGCAATTTCTTCTTGATTCTAATCAAAACAGAATGTATCAAGATGTAAGAAGCTTTATTTTGACTCATAAATCAGTGGATAATCACCCTGAAGTTGAATCAATATCATTGGAGTTATGATGAAGAAGTTATCCCACTTTTAACCGAAGTGATTCCAGTTTGCCCTGTTTGGAGAGTTGCCAATTTCTTCTTGATACTAATAAAACCATAATGAATCAAAATGTAAGAATCTTGATCTGGACTCATAAATCAGTGTAGAATCACCCTGAAGTTGAATCAAGAACATAGGAGTTATGATGAAGATGTTATTCCACTTTTTACCGAAGTGACTCCAGTTTACCCTGTTTGGAGATTTGGCAATTTATTCTTGATACTATTAAAATCAGAATGAATCACGATGTAAGAAGCTTGATTAGGACTCATTAATCAGTGTAGAATCACCCTGGAGTTGAAACAATATCATTGGAGTTATGATGAAGAAGTTATCCCACTTTTAACCGAAGTGATTCTAGTTTAACCTGTTTGGAGATTTGGCAATTTCTTCTTGATACAAATAAAACCAGAATAAATCACGATGTAAGAATCTTGATTTGGACTCCTAAATCAGTTTAGAATCACCCTGAAGTTGAATCAAGATCATAGGAGTTATGATGAAGAAGTTATCCCACTTTTACCCGAAGTGATTCCAGTTTACCCTGTTTGGAGATTTGGCAATTTCTTCTTGATTCTAATCAAACCAGAATGAAACAAGATGTAAGAATCTTTATTTGGACTCATAAATCAGTGTAGAATCACCCTGAAGTTGAATCAAGATCATAGGAGTTATGATGAAGAAGTTATCCCACTTTTAACCGAAGTGATTCCAGTTTACCCTGTTTGGAGATTTGGCAATTTCTTCTTGATTCTAATCAAACCTGAATGAATCAAGATGTAAGAAGCTTTATTTGGACTCATAAATCAGTGGATAATCACCCTGAAGTTAAATCAATATCATTGGAGTTATGATGAAGAAGTTATCCCACTTTTAACCGAAGTGACTCCAGTTTACCCTGTTTGGAGATATGGCAAGTTCTTCTTGATTCTAATCAAAACAGAATGCATCAAGATATAAGAAGCTTTATTTTGACTCATAAATCAGTGGATAATCACCCTGAAGTTGAATCAATATCATTGGAGTTATGATGAAGAAGTTATCCCACTTTTAACCGAAGTGATTCCAGTTTGCCCTGTTTGGAGAGTTGGCAATTTCTTCTTGATACTAATAAAACCATAATGAATCAAGATGTTAGAATCTTGATCTGGACTCATAAATCAGTGTAGAATCACCCTGAAGTTGAATCAAGATCATAGGAGTTATGATGAAGATGTTATCCCACTTTTTACCGAAGTGACTCCAGTTTACCCTGATTGGAGATTTGGCAATTTCTTCTTGATTCTAATCAAACCAGATTTAAGAAGCTTTATTTGGACTCATAAATCAGTGGATAATCACCCTGAAGTTAAATCAAGATCATAGGAGTTATGATGAAGAAGTTATCCCACTTTTAACCGAAGTGATTCCAGTTTGCCCTGTTTGGAGAGTTGCCAATTTCTTCTTGATACTAATAAAACCATAATGAATCAAGATGTAAGAATCTTGATCTGGACTCATAAATTAGTGTAGAATCACCCTGAAGTTGAATCAAGATCATAGGAGTTATGATGAAGATGTTATCCCACTTTCTACCGAAGTGACTCCAGTTTACCCTGTTTGGAGATTTGGCAATTTATTCTTGATATTAATAAAACCAGAACGAATCACGATGTAAGAAGCTTGATTTGGACTCATTAATCAGTGTAGAATCACCCTGGAGTTGAATAAATATCATTGGAGTTATGATGAAGAAGTTATCCCACTTTTAACCGAAGTGATTCTAGTTTACCCTGTTTGGAGATTTGGTAATTTCTTCTTGATACTAATAAACCAGAATGAATCACGATGTAAGAAGCTTGATTTGTACTCATAAATCAGTGTAGAATCACTCTGAAGTTGAATCAAGATCATAGGAGCTATGATGAAGAAGTTATGCCACTTTTAACCGAAGTGATTCCAGTTTACCCTGTTTGGAGATTTGGCAATTTCTTCTTGATTCTAATCAAACCATAATGAATCACGATGTAAGAATCTTGATTTGGGCTCATAAATCAGTGTAGAATCATCCTGAAGTTGAATCAAGATCATAGGAGTTACGATGAAGAAGTTATCCCACTTTTAACCGAAGTGACTCCAGTTATCCCTGTTTGGAGATTTGGCAATTTCTTCTTGATTCTAATCAAAACAGAATGTATCAAGATGTAAGAAGCTTTATTTTGACTCATAAATCAGTGGATAATCACCCTGAAGTTGAATCAATATCATTGGAGTTATGATGAAGAAGTAATCTCACTTTTAACCGAAGTGATTCCAGTTTGCCCTGTTTGGAGAGTTGGCAATTTCTTCTTGATACTAATAAAACCATAATGAATCAAGATGTAAGAATCTTTATCTGGACTCATAAATCAGTGTAGAATCACCCTGAACTTGAATCAAGATCATAGGAGTTATGATGAAGATGTTTTCCACTTTTTACCGAAGTGACTCCAGTTTACCCTGTTTGGAGATTTCGCAATTTATTCTTGATACTAATAAAAGCAGAATGAATCACGATGTAAGAAGCTTGATTTGGACTCATTAATTAGTGTAGAATCACCCTGGAGTTGAATCAGTATCATTGGAGTTATGATGAAGAAGTTATCCCACTTTTAACCGAAGTGACTCCAGTTTACCCTGTTTGGAGATTTGGCAATTTATTCTTGATACTAATAAAACCAGAATGAATCACGATGTAAGAAGCTTGATTTGGACTCATAAATCAGTGTAGAATCACCCTGGAGTTGAATCAATATCATTGGAGTTATGATGAAGAAGTTATCCCACTTTTAACCGAAGTGATTCTAGTTTACCCTGTTTGGAGATTTGGCAATTTCTTCTTGATACAAATAAAACCAGAATGAATCACGAAGTAAGAATCTTGATTTGGACTCATAAATCAGTTTAGAATCACCCTGAAGTTGAATCAAAATCATAGGAGTTATGACGAAGAAGTTATCCCACTTTTACCCGAAGTGATTCCGATTTACTCTGTTTGGAGATTTGGTAATTTCTTCTTGATTCTAATCAAACCAGAATGAATCTAGATGTAAGAATCTTGATTTGGACTCATAAATCAGTGTAGAATCATCCTGCAGTTGAATCAAGATCATAGGAGTTATGATGAAGAAGTTATCCCACTTTTTAGAAGTGACTCTAGTTTACCGTGTTTGGAGATTTGACAATTTCTTCTTGATTCTAATCAAACCAGAATGAATCAAGATGTAAGAAGCTTTATTTGGACTCATAAATCAGTGGATAATCACCCTGAAGTTAAATAATTATCATTGGAGTTATGATGAAGAAGTTATCTCACTTTTAACCGAAGTGATTCCAGTTTGCCCTTTTTGGAGAGTTGGCAATTTCTTCTTGATACTAATAAAACCAGAATGAATCAAGATGTAAGAAGCTTGATTTGGACTCATAAATCAGTTTAGAATCACCCTGATGTTGAATCAAGATCATAGGAGTTATGATGAAGAAGTTATCCCACTTTTAACCGAAGTGACTCCAGTTTACCCTGTTTGGAGATTTGGCAATTTCTTCTTGATTCTAATCAAACCAGAATGAATCAAGATGTAATAAGCTTTATTTGGACTCATAATTCAGTGTATAATCACCCTGAATTTGAATCAATATCATAGGAGTTATGATGAAGATGTTATTCCACTTTTAACCGAAGTGATTCCAGTTTACCCTGTTGGAGAGTTGGCAATTTCTTCTTGATTCTAATAAAAACAGAATGTATCAAGATGTAAGAAGCTTTATTTTGACTCATAAATCAGTGGATAATCACCGTGAAGTTGAATCAATATCATTAGAGTTATGATGAAGAAGTTATCCCACTTTTAACCTAAGTGATTCCAGCTTGCACTGTTTGGAGAGTTGACAATTTCTTCTTGATAATAATAAAACCAGAATGAATCAATATGTAAGAATCTTGATTTGGACTCATAAATCAGTGTAGAATCACCCTGAAGTTGAATCAAGATCATAGGAGTTATGATGAAGATGTTTTCCCACTTTTTACCGAAGTGACTCCACTTTACCCTGTTTGGAGAGTTGGCAATTTATTCTTGATACTCATAAAACCAGAATGAATCACGATGTAAGAAGCTTGATTTGGACTCATTAATCAGTGTAGAATCACCCTGGAGTTGAATCAATATCATTGGAGTTATGATGAAGAAGTTATCCCACTTTTAACTGAAGTGATTCTAGTTTACCCTGTTTGGAGATTTGGCAATTTCTTCTTGATATAAATAAAACCAGAATGAATCACGATGTAAGAATCTTGATTTGGAATCATAAATCAGTTTAGAATCACCCTGAAGTTGAATCAAGATCATAGGAGTTATGATGAAGAAGTTATCCCACTTTTAACCGAAGTGATTCTAGTTTACCCTGTTTGGAGATTTGGCAATTTCTTCCTTATTCTAATCAAACCAGAATGAATCAAGATGTAAGAATCTTGATTTGGACTCATAAATCAGTGTAGAATCATCCTGAAGTTGAATCAAGATCATAGGAGTTATGATGAAGAAGTTATCTCACTTTTAACCAAAGTGACTCCAGTTTACCATGTTTGGAGATTTGGCAATTTCTTCTTGATTCTAATCAAACCAGAATGAATCAAGATGTAAAATGCTTTATTTGGACTCATAAATCAATGGATAATCACCCTGAAAATAAATCAAGATCATTGGAGTTATGATGAAGAAGTTATCCCACTTTTAACCAAAGTGATTCCAGTTTGTCCTGTTTGGAGAGTTGGCAATTTCTTCTTCATATAAATAAAACCAGAGTGAATAAAGATGTAAGAATTTTGATTTGGACTCATAAATCAGTTTAGAATCATCCTGAAGTTGAATCAAGATCATAGGAGTTATGATGAAGAAGTTATCCCACTTTTAACCGAAGTGACTCCAGTTTACCCTGTTTGGAGATTTGGCAATTTCTTCTTGATTCTAATCAAACCAGAATGTAACAAGATGTAAGAAACTTTATTTTGACTCATAAATCAGTGGATAATCACCCTGAAGTTCAATCAATATCATTGGAGTTATGATGAAGAAGTTATGCCACTTTTAACCGAAGTGATTCCAGAGTGCCATGTTTGGAGAGTTGGCAATTTCTTCTTGATACTAATAAAACCATAATGAATCAAGATGTAAGAATCTTAATCTGAACTCATAAATCAGTGTAGAATCACCCTGAAGTTGAATCAAGATCATAGGAGTTATGATGAAGATGTTTTCCCACTTTTTACCGAAGTGACTCCAGTTTACCCTGTTTGGAGATTTGGCAATTTATTCTTGATGCTAATAAAACCAGAATGAATCACGATGTAAGAATCTTGATTTGGACTCATAAATCAGTTTAGAATCACCCTGAAGTTGAATCAAGATCATAGGAGTTATGATGAAGAAGTAATCCCACTTTTAACCGAAGTGACTCCAATTTATCATGTTTGGAGATTTGGCAATTTCTTCTTGATTCTAAACAAAACAGAATGTATCAAGATGTAAGAAGCTTTATTTTGAATCATAAATCAGTGGATAATCACCCTGAAGTTGAATCAATATCATTGGAGTTATGATGAAGAAGTTATCCCACTTTTAACCGAAGTAATTCTGGTTTAATTTGTTTGGAAATTTGGCAATTTCTTCTTGATACAAATAAAACCAGAATAAATTACGATGTAAGAATCTTGATTTGGACTCATAAATCAGTTTAGAATCACCCTGAAGTTGAATCAAGATCATAGGAGTTATGATGAAGAAGTTATCCCACTTTTACCCGAAGTGATTCCAGTTTACCCTGTTTGGAGATTTGGCAATTTCTTTTTGATTCTAATCAAACAAGAATGAAACAAGATGTAAGAATCTTGATTTGGACTCATAAATCAGTGTAGAATCATCCTGAAGTTGAATCAAGATCATAGGAGTTATGATGAGGAAGTTATCCCACTTTTAACTGAAGGGACTCTAGTTTACCCTGTTTGGAGATTTGGCAATTTCTTCTTGATTCTAATCAAACCAGAATGAATCAAGATGTAAGAAGCTTTATTTGGACTCATAAATCACTGGAATAATCACCCTGAAGTTAAATCAATATCATTGGAGTTATGATGAAGAAGTTATCCCACTTTTAACCGAAGAGATTCCAGTTTGCCCTGTTTGGAGAGTTGACAATTTCTTCTTGATACTAATAAAACCAGAATGAATCACGATGTAAGAAGCTTTATTTGGACTCATAAATCAGTGTAGAATCACCCTGAAGTTGAATCAAGATCATAGGAGTTATAATGAAGAAGTTATTCCACTTTTAACCGAAGTGACTCCAGTTTACCATATTTGGAGATTTGGCAATTTCTTCTTGATTCTAATCAAAACAGAATGTATCAAGATGTAAGAAGCTTTATTTTGACTCATAAATCAGTGGATAATCACCCTGAAGGTTAATCAATATCATTGGAGTTATGATGAAGAAGTTATCCCACTTTTAACCGAAGTGATTCCAGTTTGCCCTGTTTGGAGAGTTGGCAATTTCTTCTTGATACTAATAAAACCATAATGAATCAAGATGTAAGAATCTTGATATGGACTCGTAAATCAGTGTAGAATCACCCTGATGTTGAATCAAGATCATAGGAGTTATGATGAAGATGTTATCCCACTTTTTACCAAAGTGAGTCTAGTTTACCCTGTTTGGAGATTTTGCAATTTATTCTTGATACTAATAAAACCAGAATGAATCACGACGTAAGAAGCTTGATTTGGACTCACTAATCAGTGTAGAATCACCCTGGAGTTGAAACAATATCATTGGAGTTATGATGAAGAAGTTATCCCACTTTTAACCGAAGTGATTCTAGTTTAACCTGTTTGGAGATTTGGCAATTTCTTCTTGATACAAATAAAACCAGAATAAATCACGATGTAAGAATCTTGATTTGGACTCATAAATCAGTTTAGAATCACCCTAAAGTTGAATCAAGATCATTGGAGTTATGACGAAGAACTTATCCCACTTTTACCCGAAGTGATTCCAGTTTACCCTGTTTGGAGATTTGGCAATTTCTTCTTGATTCTAATCAAACCAGAATGAAACAAGATGTAAGAATCTTGATTTGGACTCATAAATCAGTGTAGAATCATCCTGAAGTTGAATCAAGATCATAGGAGTTATGATGAAGAAGTTATCCCACTTTTGAAGTGACTCCAGTTTACCCTTTTCGGAGATTTGGCAATTTCTTCTTGATTCTAATCAAACCAGAATGAATCAAGATGTAAGAAGCTTTATTTGGACTCATAAATCAGTGGATAATCACCCTGAAGTTAAATCAATATCATTGGAGTTATGATGAAGAAGTTATCCCACTTTTAACCGAAGTGACTCCAGTTTATCCTGTTTGGAGATTTGGCAATTTCTTCTTGATTCTAATCAAACCAGAATGAATCAAGATGTAAGAAGCTTTATTTGGACTCATAAATCAGTGGATAATCACCCTGAAGTTAAATCAATATCATTGGAGTTATGATGAAGAAGTTATCCCACTTTTAACCGAAGTGACTCCAGTTTACCCTGTTTGGAGATTTGGCAATTTCTTCTTGATTCTAATCAAAACAGAATGTATCAAGATGTAAGAAGCTTTATTTTGACTCATAAATCAGTGAATAATCACCCTGAAGTTGAATCAATATCATTGGAGTTATGATGAAGAAGTTATCCCACTTTTAACCGAAGTGATTCCAGTTTGCCCTGTTTGGAGAGTTGGCAATTTCTTCTTGATACTAATAAAACCATAATGAATCAAGATGTAAGAATCTTGTTCTGGACTCATAAAACAGTGTAGAATCACCCTGAAGTTGAATCAAGATCATAGGAGTTATGATGAAGATGTTATCCCACTTTTTACCGAAGTGACTCTAGTTTACCCTGTTTGGAGATTTGGCAATTTATTCTTGATACTAATAAAACCAGAATGAATCACGATGTAAGAAGCTTGATTTGGACTCATAAATAAGTGTAGAATCACCCTGGAGTTGAATCAATATCATTGGAGTTATGATGAAGAAGTTATCCCACTTTTAACCGAAGTTATTCTAGTTTACCGTGTTTGGAGATTTGGCAATTTATTCTTGATACTAATAAAACCAGAATGAATCAGGATGTAAGAAGCTTGATTTGGACTCATAAATCAGTGTAGAATCACCCTGGAGTTGAATCAATATCATTGGAGTTATGATGAAGAAGTTATCCTACTTTTAACCGAAGTGATTCTAGTTTACCCTGTTTGGAGATTTGACAATTTCTTCTTGATACAAATAAAACCTGAATGAATCACGAAGTAAGAATCTTGATTTGGACTCATAAATCAGTTTAGAATCACCCTGAAGTTGAATCAAAATCATAGGTGTTATGATGAAGAAGTTATCCCACTTTTACCCGAAGTGATTCCGGTTTACTCTATTTAGAGAATTGGTAATTTCTTCTTGATTCTAATCAAACCAGAATGAATCAAGATGTAAGAATCTTGATTTGGACTCATAATTCAGTTTAGAATCATCCTGCAGTTGAATCAAGATCATAGGAATTATGATGAAGAAGTTATCCCACTTTTAACCGAAGTGACTCTAGTTTACCCTGTTTGGAGATTTGGAAATTTCTTCTTGATTCTAATCAAACCAGAATGAATCAAGATATAAGAAGCTTTATTTGGACTCATAAATCAGTGGATAATCACCCTGAAGTTAAATAAATATCATTGGAGTTATGATGAAGAAGTTATCCCACTTTTAACCGAAGTGATTCCAGTTTACCCTGTTTGGAGATTTGACAATTTCTTCTTGATTCTAATCAAACAAGAATGAAACAAGATGTAAGAATCTTGATTTGGACTCATAAATCAGTGTAGAATCATCCTGAAGTTGAATCAAGATCATAGGAGTTATGATGAAGAAGTTATCCCACTTTTGAAGTGACTACAGTTTACCCTGTTCGGAGATTTGGCAATTTCTTCTTGATTCTAATCAAACCAGAATGAATCAAGATGTAAGAAGCTTTATTTGGACTCATAAATCAGTGGATAATCACCCTGAAGTTAAATCAATATCATTGGAGTTATGATGAAGAAGTTATCCCACTTTAACCGAAGTGACTCCAGTTTACTCTGTTTGGAGATTTGGCAATTTCTTCTTGATTCTAATCAAACCAGAATGAATCAAGATGTAAGAAGCTTTATTTGGACTCATAAATCAGTGGATAATCACCCTGAAGTTAAATCAATATCATTGGAGTTATGATGAATAAGTTATCCCACTTTTAACCGAAGTGACTCAAGTTTACCCTGTTTGGAGATTTGGTAATTTCTTCTTGATTCTAATCAAAACAGAATGTATCAAGATGTAAGAAGCTTTATTTTGACTCATAAATCAGTGGATAATCACCCTGAAGTTGAATCAATATCATTGGAGTTATGATGAAGAAGTTATCCCACTTTTAACCGAAGTGATTCCAGTTTGCCCTGTTTGGAGAGTTGGTAATTTCTTCTTGATACTAATAAAACCATAATGAATCAAGATGTAAGAATCTTGATCTGGACTCATAAATCAGTGTAGAATCACCCTGAAGTTGAATCAAGATCATAGGAGTTATGATGAAGATGTTATCCCACTTTTTACCGAAATGACTCTAGTTTACCTTGTTTGGAGATTTGGCAATTTATTCTTGATACTAATAAAACCAGAATGAATCACGATGTAAGAAGCTTGATTTGGACTCATAAATCAGTGTAGAATCACCCTGGAGTTGAATCAATATCATTGGAGTTATGATGAAGAAGTTATCCCACTTTTAACCGAATTGATTCTAGTTTACCGTGTTTGGAGATTTGACAATTTATTCTTGATACTAATAAAACCAGAATGAATCAGGATGTAAGAAGCTTGATTTGGACTCATAAATCACTGTAGAATCACCCTTGAGTTGAATCAATATCGTTGGAGTTATGATGAAGAAGTTATCCAACTTTTAACCAAAGTGATTCTAGTTTACCCTGTTTGGAGATTTGACAATTTCTTCTTGATACAAATAAAACCAGAATGAATCACGAAGTAAGAATCTTGATTTGGACTCATAAATCAGTTTAGAATCACCCTGAAGTTGAATCAAAATCATAGGAGTTATGATGAAGAAGTTATCTCACTTTTAACAGAAGTGACTCCAGTTTACCCTGTTTGGAAATTTCACAATTTCTTCTTGATTCTAATCAAACCAGAATGAATCAAGATGTAAGAATCTTGATTTGGACTCATAAATCAGTGTAGAATCATCCTGCAGTTGAATCAAGATCATAGGAGTTATGATGAAGAAGTTATCCCACTTTTAACCGAAGTGACTCTAGTTTACCCTGTTTGGAGATTTGGAAATTTCTTCTTGATTCTAATCAAACCAGAATGAATCAAGATATAAGAAGCTTTATTTGGACTCATAAATCAGTGGATAATCACCCTGAAGTTAAATAAATATTATTGGAGTTATGATGAAGAAGTTATCCCACTTTTAACCGAAGTGATTCCAGTTTGCCCTGTTTGGAGAGTTGGCAATTTTTTCTTGATACTAATAAAACCAGAATGAATCACGATGTAAGAAGCTTGATTTGGACTCATAAATCTGTTTAGAATCACCCTCAAGTTGAATCAAGATCATAGGAGTTATCATGAAGAAGTTATTCCACTTTTAACCGAAGTGACTCCAGTTTACCCTGTTTGGAGATTTGGCAATTTCTTCTTGATTCTAATCAAACCAGAATGAATCAAGATGTAATAAGCTTTATTTGGACTCATAAATCATTGTATAATCACCCTGAATTTGAATCAATATCATAGGAGTTATGATGTAGATGTTATTCCACTTTTAACCGAAGTGATTCCAGTTTACCCTGTTGGAGAGTTGGGAATTTCTTCTTGATTCTAATCAAAACAGAATGTATCAAGATGTAAGAAGTTTTATTTTGACTCATAAATCAGTGGATAATCACCCTGAAGTTGAATCAATATCATTGGAGTTATGATGAAGAAGTTATCCCACTTTTAACCGAAGTGATTCCAGTATGCCCTGTTTGGAGAGTTGGCAATTTCTTCTTGATAATAATAAAACCAGAATGAAACAAGATATAAGAATCTTGATTTGGACTCATAAATCAGTGTAGAATCACCCTGAAGTTGAATCAAGATCATAGGAGTTATTTTGAAGATGTTTTCCCACTTTTTACCGAAGTGACTTCACTTTACCCTGTTTGGAGATTTGGCAATTTATTCTTGATACTCATAAAACCAGAATGAATC
This sequence comes from Moricandia moricandioides, assembly GCA_905132885.1. Lineage (NCBI taxonomy): Eukaryota > Viridiplantae > Streptophyta > Magnoliopsida > Brassicales > Brassicaceae > Moricandia > Moricandia moricandioides. The sequence continues at coordinate 40,710 of CAJHQQ010002817.1, forward strand.
ACGATGTAAGAAGCTTGATTTGGACTCATTAATCAGTGTAGAATCACCCTGGAGTTGAATCAACATCATTGGAGTTATGATGAAGAAGTTATCCCACTTTTAACTGAAGTGATCCTAGTTTACCCTGTTTGGAGATTTGGCAATTTCTTCTTGATTCTAATCAAACCAGAATGAATCACGACGTAAGAATCTTTATTTGGAATCATAAATCAGTTTAGAATCACCCTGAAGTTGAATCAAGATCATAGGAGTTATGACGAAGATGTTTTCCCACTTTTTACCGAAGTGACTCCAGTTTACCCTGTTTGGAGATTTGGCAATTTATTCTTGATACTAATAAAACCAGAATGAATCACGATGTAAGAAGCTTGATTTGGACTCATTAATCAGTGTAGAATCACCCTGGAGTTGAATCAATATCATTGGAGTTATGATGAAGAAGTTATCCCACTTTTAACCGAAGTGATTCTAGTTTACCATGTTTGGAGATTTGGCAATTTCTTCTTGACACAAATAAAACAAGAATGAATCACGATGTAAGAATCTTGATTTGGACTCATAAATCAGTTTAGAATCACCCTGAAGTTGAATCAAGATCATAGGAGTTATGATGAAGAAGTTATCCCACTTTTAACCGAAGTGACTCCAGTTTATCCTGTTTGGAGATTTGGCAATTTCTTCTTGATTCTAATCAAAACAGAATGTATCAAGATGTAAGAAGCTTTATTTTGACTCATAAATCAGTGGATAATCACCCTAATGTTGAATCAATATCATTGGAGTTATGATGAAGAAGTTATCCCACTTTTAACCGAAGTGATTCCAGTTTGCCATGTTTGGAGAGTTGGTAATTTCTTCTTGATACTAATAAAACCAGAATGAATCACGATGTAAGAAGCTTGATTTGGACTCATAAATCAGTGTAGAATCACCCTGGAGTTGAATCAATATCATTGGAGTTATGATGAAGAAGTTATCCCACTTTTAACCGAAGTGATTCTAGTTTACCGTGTTTGGAGATTTGGCAATTTCTTCTTGATACAAATAAAACCAGAATGAATCATGATGTAAGAATCTTGATTTGGACTCATAAATCAGTGTAGAATCATCCTGAAGTTGAATCAAGATCATAGGAGTTATGATGAGGAAGTTATCCCACTTTTAACCGAAGTGACTCCAGTTTACCCTCTTTGGAGATTTGGCAATTTCTTCTTGATTCTAATCAAACCAGAACGAATCAAGATGTAAGAAGCTTTATTTGGACTCATAAATCAGGGGATAATCACCCTGAAGTTAAATCAATACCATTGGAGTTATGATGAAGAAGTTATCCCACTTTTAACCGAAGTGATTCCAGTTTGCCCTGTTTGGAGAGTTGGCAATTTCTTCTTGATACTAATAAAACCATAATGAATCAAGATGTAAGAATCTTGATCTGGACTGATAAATCAGTGTAGAATCACCCTGAAGTTGAATCAAGATCGTAGGAGTTATGATGAAGAAGTTATCCCACTTTTAACCGAAGTGACTCCAGTTTACCATATTTGGAGATTTGGCAATTTCTTCTTGATTCTAATCAAAACAGAATGTATCAAGATGTAAGAAGCTTTATTTTGACTCATAAATCAGTGGATAATCACCCTGAAGTTGAATCAATATCATTGGAGTTATGATGAAGAAGTTATCCCACTTTTAACCGAAGTGATTCCAGTTTGCCTTGTTTGGAGAGTTGGCAATTTCTTCTTGATACTAATAAAACCATAATGAATCAAGATGTAAGAATCTTGATCTGGACTCATAAATCAGTGTAGAATCACCCTGATGTTGAATCAAGATCATAGGAGTTATGATGAAGATGTTATCCCACTTTTTACCGAAGTGACTCTAGTTTACCCTGTTTGGAGATTTGGCAATTTATTCTTGATACTAATAAAACCAGAATGAATCACGATGTAAGAAGCTTGATTTGGACTCATTAATCAGTGTAGAATCACCCTGGAGTTGAAACAATATCATTGGAGTTATGATGAAGAAGTTATCCCACTTTTAACCGAAGTGATTCTAGTTTAACCTGTTTGGAGATTTGGCAATTTCTTCTTGATACAAATAAAACCAGAATAAATAACGATGTAAGAATCTTGATTTGGACTCATAAATCAGTTTAGAATCACCCTGAAGTTGAATCAAGATCATAGGAGTTATGATGAAGAAGTTATCCCACTTTTACCCGAAGTGATTCCAGTTTACCATGTTTGGAGATTTGGCAATTTCTTCTTGATTCTAATCAAACCAGAATGAAACAAGATGTATGAATCTTGATTTGGACTCATAAATCAGTGTAGAATCATCCTGAAGTTGAATCAAGATCATAGGAGTTATGATGAAGAAGTTATCCCACTTTTAACCGAAGTGACTCCAGTCTACCCTGTTTGGAGATTTGGCAATTTCTTCTTGATTCTAATCAAACCAGAATGAATCGAGATGTAAGAAGCTTTATTTGGACTCATAAATCAGTGGATAATCACCCTGAAGTTAAATCAATATCATTGGAGTTATGATGAAGAAGTTATCCCACTTTTAACCGAAGTGACTCCAGTTTACCCTGTTTGGAGATTTGACAATTTCTTCTTGATTCTAATCAAAACAGAATGAATCAAGATGTAAGAAGCTTTATTTTGACTCATAAATCAGTGGATAATCACTCTGAAGTTGAATCAATATCATTGGAGTTATGATGAAGAAGTTATCCCACTTTTAACCGAAGTGATTCCAGTTTGCCCTGTTTGGAGAGTTGGCAATTTCTTCTTGATACTAATAAAACCATAATGAATCAAGATGTAAGAATCTTGATCTGGACTCATAAATCAGTGTAGAATCACCCTGAAGTTGAATCAAGATCATAGGAGTTATGATGAAGATGTTATCCCACTTTTTACCGAAGTGACTATAGTTTACCCTGTTTGGAGATTTGGCAATTTATTCTTGATACTAATAAAACCAGAATGAATCATGATGTAAGAAGCTTGATTTGGACTCATAAATCAGTGTAGAATCACCCTGGAGTTGAATCAATATCATTGGAGTTATGATGAAGAAGTTATCCCACTTTTAACCGAAGTGATTCTAGTTTACCGTGTTTGGAGATTTGGCAATTTATTCTTGATACTAATAAAACCAGAATGAATAAAGATGTAAGAAGCTTGATTTGGACTCATAAATCAATGTAGAATCACCCTGGAGTTGAATCAATATCATTGGAGTTATGATGAAGAAGTTATCCCACTTTTAACCGAAGTGATTCCAGTTTGCCCTGTTTGGAGAGTTGGCCATTTCTTCTTGATACTAATAAAACCATAATGAATCAAGATGTAAGAATCTTGATCTGGATTCATAAATCAGTGTAGAATCACCCTGAAGTTGAATCAAGATCATAGGAGTTATGATGAAGAAGTTATCCTACTTTTAACCGAAGTGACTCCAGTTTGCCATATTTGGAGATTTGGCAATTTCTTCTTGATTCTAATCAAAACAGAATGTATCAAGATGTAAGAAGCTTTATTTTGACTCATAAATCAGTGGATAATCACCCTGAAGTTGAATCAATATCATTGGAGTTATGATGAAGAAGTTATCCCACTTTTAACCGAAGTGATTCCAGTTTGCCCTGTTTGGAGAGTTGGCAATTTCTTCTTGATACTAATAAAATCATAATGAATCAAGATGTAAGAATCTTGATATGGACTCATAAATCAGTGTAGAATCACCCTGATGTTGAATCAAGATCATAGGAGTTATGATGAAGATGTTATCCCACTTTTTACCGAAGTGACTCTAGTTTACCCTGTTTGGAGATTTGGCAATTTATTCTTGATACTAATAAAACCAGAATGAATCACGATGTAAGAAGCTTGATTTGGACTCATTAATCAGTGTAGAATCACCCTGGAGTTGAAACAATATCATTGGAGTTATGATAAAGAAGTTATCCCACTTTTAACCGAAGTGATTCTAGTTTACCCTGTTTGGAGATTTGGCAATTTCTTCTTGATACAAATAAAACCAGAATGAATCATGATGTAAGAATCTTGATTTGGACTCATAAATCAGTGTAGAATCACCCTGAAGTTGAATTAAGATCATAGGAGTTATGATGAAGATGTTATCCCACTTTGAACCGAAGTGACTCCAGTTTACCCTGTTTGGAGATTTGGAAATTTCTTCTTGATTCTAATCAAAACAGAATGTATCAAGATGTAAGAAGATTTATTTTGACTCATAAATCAGTGGATAATCACCCTGAATTTGAATCAATATCATTGGAGTTATGATGAAGAAGTTATCCCACTTTTAACCGAAGTGATTCCAGTTTTCCCTGGTTGGAGAGTTGGCAATTTCTTCTTGATACTAATACAACCATAATGAATCAAGATGTAAGAATCTTGATCTAGAATCATAAATCAGTGTAGAATCACCCTGAAGTTGAATGAAGATCATAGGAGTTATGATGAAGATGTTATCCCACTTTTAACCGAAGTGACTCCAGTTTACCCTGTTTGGAGATTTGGCAATTTCTTCTTGATTCTAATCAAAACAGAATGTATCAAGATTTAAGAAGCTTTATTTTGACTCATAAATCAGTTGATAATCACCCTGAAGTTGAGTCAATATCATTGGAGTTATGATGAAGAAGTTATCCCACTTTTAACCGAAGTGATTCCAGTTTGCCCTGTTTGGATAGTTGGCCATTTCTTCTTGATACTAATAAAACCATAATGAATCAAGATGTAAGAATCTTGATATGGACTCATAAATCAGTGTAGAATCACCCTGAAGTTGAATCAAGATCATAGGAGTTATGATGAAGAAGTTATCCCACTTTTAACCGAAGTGACTCCAGTTTGCCATATTTGGAGATTTCGCAATTTCTTCTTGATTCTAATCAAAACAAAATGTATCAAGATGTAAGAAGCTTTATTTTGACTCATAAGTCAGTGGATAATCACCCTGAAGTTGAATCAATATAATTGGAGTTATGATGAAGAAGTTATCCCACTTTTAACCGAAGTGATTCCAGTTTGCCCTGTTTGGAGAGTTGGCAATTTCTTCTTGATACTAATAAAACCATAATGAATCAAGATGTAATAATATTTATCTGGACTCATAAATCAGTGTAAAATCACCCTGATGTTGAATCAAGATCATAGGAGTTATGATGAAGATGTTATCCCACTTTTTACCGAAGTGACTCTAGTTTACCCTGTTTGGAGATTTGGCAATTTCTTCTTGATACTAATAAAACCAGAATGAATCACGATGTAAGAAGCTTGATTTGGACTCATTAATCAGTGTAGAATCATCCTGGAGTTGAAACAATATCATTGGAGTTATGATGAAGAAGTTATCCCACTTTTAACCGAAGTGATTCTAGTTTAACCTGTTTGGAGATTTGGCAATTTCTTCTTGATACAAATAAAACCAGAATAAATCAGGATGTAAGAATCTTGATTTGGACTCATAAATCAGTTTATAATCACCCTGAAGTTGAATCAAGATCATAGGAGTTATGATGAAGAAGTTATCCCACTTTTACCCGAAGTGATTCCAGTTTACCCTGTTTGGAGATTTGACAATTTCTTCTTGATTCTAATCAAACGAGAATGAAACAAGATGTAAGAATCTTGATTTGGACTCATAAATCAGTGTAGAATCATCCTGAAGTTGAATCAAGATCATAGGAGTTATGATGAAGAAGTTATCCCACTTTTAACCGAAGTGACTCCAGTTTACCCTGTTTGGAGATTTGGCAATTTCTTCTTGATTCTAATCAAACCAGAATGAATCAAGATGTAAGAAGCTTTATTTGGACTCATAAATCAGTGGATAATCACCCTGAAGTTAAATCAATATCATTGGAGTTTTGATGAAGAAGTTATCCCACTTTTAACCGAAGTGACTCCAGTTTACCCTGTTTGGAGATTTGGCAATTTCTTCTTGATTCTAATCAAAACAGAATGTATCAAGATGTAAGAAGCTTTATTTTGACTCATAAATCAGTGGATAATCACCCTGAAGTTGAATCAATATCATTGGAGTTATGATGAAGAAGTTATCCCACTTTTAACCGAAGTGATTCCAGTTTGCCCTGTTTGGAGAATTGGCAATTTCTTCTTGATACTAATAAAACCATAATGAATCAAGATGTAAGAATCTTGATCTGGACTCATAAATCAGTGTAGAATCACCCTGCTGTTGAATCAAGATCATAGGAGTTATGATGAAGAAGTTATCCCACTTTTTACCGAAGTGACTCTAGTTTACCCTGTTTGGAAATTTGGCAATTTATTCTTGATACTAATAAAACCAGAATGAATCACGATGTAAGAAGCTTGATTTGGACTCATTAATCAGTGTAGAATCACCCTGGAGTTGAAACAATATCATTGGAGTTATGATGAAGAAGTTATCCCACTTTTAACCGAAGTGATTCTAGTTTAACCTGTTTGGAGATTTGGCAATTTCTTCTTGATACAAATAAAACCAGAATAAATCACGATGTAAAAATGTTGATTTGGACTCATAAATCAGTTTAGAATCACCCTGAAGTTGAATCAAGATCATAGGAGTTATGATGAAGAAGTTATCCCACTTTTACCCGAAGTGATTCCAGTTTACCCTGTTTGGAGATTTGGCATTTTCTTCTTGATTCTAATCAAGCCAGAATGAAACAAGATGTAAGAATCTTTATTTGAACTCATAAATCAGTGTAGAATCATCCTGGAGTTGAAACAATATCATTGGAGTTATGATGAAGAAGTTATCCCACTTTTAACCGAAGTGATTCTAGTTTAACCTGTTTGGAGATTTGGCAATTTCTTCTTGATACAAATAAAACCAGAATAAATCAGGATGTAAGAATCTTGATTTGGACTCATAAATCAGTTTATAATCACCCTGAAGTTGAATCAAGATCATAGGAGTTATGATGAAGAAGTTATCCCACTTTTACCCGAAGTGATTCCAGTTTACCCTGTTTGGAGATTTGACAATTTCTTCTTGATTCTAATCAAACGAGAATGAAACAAGATGTAAGAATCTTGATTTGGACTCATAAATCAGTGTAGAATCATCCTGAAGTTGAATCAATATCATTGGAGTTATGATGAAGAAGTTATCCCACTTTTAACCGAAGTGATTCCAGTTTGCCCTGTTTGGAGAGTTGGCAATTTCTTCTTGATACTAATAAAACCATAATGAAACAAGATGTAAGAATCTTGATCTGGACTCATAAATCAGTGTAGAATCTCCCTGATGTTGAATCAAGATCATAGGAGTTATGATGAAGATGTTATCCCACTTTTTACCGAAGTGACTCTAGTTTACCCTGTTTGGAGATTTGGCAATTTATTCTTGATACTAATAAAACCAGAATGAATCACGATGTAAGAAGCTTGATTTGGACTCATTAATCAGTGTAGAATCACCCTGGAGTTGAAACAATATCATTGGAGTTATGATGAAGAAGTTATCCCACTTTTAACCGAAGTGATTCTAGTTTAACCTGTTTGGAGATTTGGCAATTTCTTCTTGATTCTAATCAAACCAGAATGAATCACGATGTAAGAAGCTTGATTTGGAATCATTAATCAGTGTAGAATCACCCTGGAGTTGAAACAATATCATTGGAGTTATGATGAAGAAGTTATCCCACTTTTAACCGAAGTGATTCTAGTTTACCGTGTTTGGAGATTTGGCAATTTCTTCTTGATACAAATAAAACCAGAATGAATCATGATGTAAGATCTTGATTTGGACTCATAAATCAGTGAAATATCATCCTGAAGTTGAATCAAGATAATAGGAGTTATGATGAGGAAGTTATCCCACTTTTAACCGAAGTGACTCCAGTTTACCCTGTTTGGAGATTTGGCAATTTCTTCTTGTTTCTAATCAAACCAGAATGAATCAAGATATAAGAAGCTTTATTTGGACTCATAAATCAGTGGATAATCACCCTGAAGTTAAATCAATATCATTGGAGTTATGATGAAGAAGTTATCCCACTTTTAACCGAAGTGATTCTAGTTTACCATGTTTGGAGATTTGGCAATTTCTTCTTGATACAAATAAAACCAGAATAAATCATGATGTAAGAATCTTGATCTGGACTCATAAATCAGTGTAGAATCACCCTGAAGTTGAATCAAGATCATAGGAGTTATGATGAAGATGTTATCCCACTTTTAACCGAAGTGACTCCAGTTTACCCTGTTTGGAGATTTGGCAATTTCTTCTTGATTCTAATCAAAACAGAATGTATCAAGATGTAAGAGGCTTTATTTTGACTCATAAATCAGTGGATAATCACCCTGAAGTTGAATCAATATCATTGGAGTTATGATGAAGAAGTTATCCCACTTTTAACCGAAGTGATTCTAGTTTACTGTGTTTGGAGATTTGGCAATTTCTTCTTGATACAAATAAAACCAGAATGAATCATGATGTAAGAATCTTGATTTGGACTCATAAATCAGTGAAGAATCATCCTGAAGGTTAATCAAGATCATAGGAGTTATGATGAGGAAGTTATCCCACTTTTAACCGAAGTGACTCCAATTTACCCTGTTTGGAGATTTGGCAATTTCTTCTTGTTTCTAATCAAACCAGAATGAATCAAGATATAAGAAGCTTTATTTGGACTCATAAATCAGTGGATAATCACCCTGAAGTTAAATCAATATCATTGGAGTTATGATGAAGAAGTTATCCCACTTTTAACCGAAGTGATTATAGTTTACCATGTTTGGAGATTTGGCAATTTCTTCTTGATACAAAAAAAACCAGAATAAATCATGATTTAAGAATCTTGATCTGGACTCATAAATCAGTGTAGAATCACCCTGAAGTTGAATCAAGATCATAGGAGTTATGATGAAGATGTTATCCCACTTTTAACCGAAGTGACTCCAGTTTACCCTGTTTGGAGATTTGGCAATTTCTTCTTGATTCTAATCAAAACAGAATGTATCAAGATGTAAGAGGCTTTATTTTGACTCATAAATCAGTGGATAATCACCCTGAAGTTGAATCAATATCATTGGAGTTATGATGAAGAAGTAATCCCACTTTTAACCGAAGTGATTCTAGTTTACCATGTTTGGAGATTTGGCAATTTCTTCTTGATACAAATAAAACCAGAATAAATCATGATGTAAGAATCTTGATCTGGACTCATAAATCAGTGTAGAATCACCCTGAAGTTGAATCAAGATCATAGGAGTTATGATGAAGATGTTATCCCACTTTTAACCGAAGTGACTCCAGTTTACCCTGTTTGGAGATTTGGCAATTTCTTCTTGATTCTAATCAAACCAGAATGAATCACGATTTAAGAAGCTTGATTTGGACTCATTAATCAGTGTAGAATCACCCTGGAGTTGAAACAATATCATTGGAGTTATGATGAAGAAGTTATCCCACTTTTAACCGAAGTGATTCTAGTTTACCATGTTTGGAGATTTGGCAATTTCTTCTTGATACAAATAAAACCAGAATAAATCATGATGTAAGAATCTTGATTAGGACTCATAAATCAGTTTAGAATCACCCTGAATTTGAATCAAGATCATAGGAGTTATGATAAAGAAGTTATCCCACTTTTAACCGAAGTGACTCCAGTTTACCCTGTTTGGAGATTTGGCAATTTCTTCTTGATTCTAATCAAACCAGAATGAATCACGATGTAAGAAGCTTGATTTGGATTCATTAATCAGTGTAGAATCACCCTGAAGTTGAAACAATATCATTGGAGTTATGATGAAGAAGTTATCCCACTTTTAACCGAAGTGATTCTAGTTTACCATGTTTGGAGATTTGGCAATTTCTTCTTGATACAAATAAAACCAGAATAAATCATGATGTAAGAATCTTGATTTGGACTCATAAATCAGATTAGAATCACCCTGAATTTGAATCAAGATCATAGGAGTTATGATGAAGAAGTTATCCCACTTTTAACCGAAGTGACTCCAGTTTACCCTGTTTGGAGATTTGGCAATTTCTTCTTGATACAAATTAAAAAAAATGAATCACGATGTAAGAATCTTGATTTGGACTCATAAATCAGTTTAGAATCACCCTGAAGTTGAATCAAGACCATAGGAGTTATGATGAAGAAGTTATCCCACTTTTAACCGAAGTGACTCCAGTTTACCCTGTTTGGAGATTTGGCAATTTCTTCTTGATTCTAATCAAAACAGAATGTATCAAGATATAAGAAGCTTTATTTTGACTCATAAATCAGTGGATAATCATCCTGAAGTTGAATCAATATCATTGGAGTTATGATGAAGAAGTTATCCCACTTTTAACCGAAGTGATTCTAGTTTACCATGTTTGGAGATTTGGCAATTTCTTCTTGATACAAATAAAGCCAGAATAAATCATGATTTAAGAATCTTGATCTGGACTCATAAATCAGTGTAGAATCACCCTGAAGTTGAATCAAGATCATAGGAGTTATGATGAAGATGTTATCCCACTTTTAACCGAAGTGACTCCAGTTTACCCTGTTTGGAGATTTGGCAATTTCTTCTTGATTCTAATCAAAACAGAATGTATCAAGATGTAAGAGGCTTTATTTTGACTCATAAATCAGTGGATAATCACCCTGAAGTTGAATCAATATCATTGGAGTTATGATGAAGAAGTAATCCCACTTTTAACCGAAGTGATTCTAGTTTACCATGTTTGGAGATTTGGCAATTTCTTCTTGATACAAATAAAACCAGAATAAATCATGATGTAAGAATCTTGATCTGGACTCATAAATCAGTGTAGAATCACCCTGAAGTTGAATCAAGATCATAGGAGTTATGATGAAGATGTTATCCCACTTTTAACCGAAGTGACTCCAGTTTACCCTGTTTGGAGATTTGGCAATTTCTTCTTGATTCTAATCAAACCAGAATGAATCACGATGTAAGAAGCTTGATTTGGACTCATTAATCAGTGTAGAATCACCCTGGAGTTGAAACAATATCATTGGAGTTATGATGAAGAAGTTATCCCACTTTTAACCGAAGTGATTCTAGTTTACCATGTTTGGAGATTTGGCAATTTCTTCTTGATACAAATAAAAGCAGAATAAATCATGATGTAAGAATCTTGATTTGGACTCATAAATCAGTTTAGAATCACCCTGAATTTGAATCAAGATCATAGGAGTTATGATGAAGAAGTTATCCCACTTTTAACCGAAGTGACTCCAGTTTACCCTGTTTGGAGATTTGGCAATTTCTTCTTGATACAAATTAAACAAAAATGAATCACGATGTAAGAATCTTGATTTGGACTCATAAATCAGTTTAGAATCACCCTGAAGTTGAATCAAGACCATAGGAGTTATGATGAAGAAGTTATCCCACTTTTAACCGAAGTGACTCCAGTTTACCCTGTTTGGAGATTTGGCAATTTCTTCTTGATTCTAATCAAAACAGAATGTATCAAGATATAAGAAGCTTTATTTTGACTCATAAATCAGTGGATAATCATCCTGAAGTTGAATCAATATCATTGGAGTTATGATGAAGAAGTTATCCCACTTTTAACCGAAGTGATTCCAGTTTGCCCTGTTTGGAGAGTTGGCAATTTCTTCTTAATACTAATAAAACCATAATGAATCAAGATGTAAGAATCTTGATCTGGACTCATAAATCAGTGTAGAATCACCCTGAAGTTGAATCAAGATCATAGGAGTTATGATGAAGATGTTATCCTACTTTTTACCGAAGTGACTCCAGTTTACCCTGTTTGGAGATTTGACAGTTTATTCTTGATACTAATAAAACCAGAATGAATCACGATGTAAGAAGCTTGATTTGGACTCATTAATCAGTGTAGAATCACCCTGGAGTTGAAACAATATCATTGGAGTTATGATGAAGAAGTTATCCCACTTTTAACCGAAGTGATTCTAGTTTACCATGTTTGGAGATTTGGCAATTTCTTCTTGATACAAATAAAACCAGAATAAATCATGATGTAAGAATCTTGATTTGGACTCATAAATCAGTTTAGAATCACCCTGAATTTGAATCAAGATCATAGGAGTTATGATGAAGAAGTTATCCCACTTTTACCCGAAGTGATTCCAGTTTACCCTGTTTGGAGATTTGGCAATTTCTTCTTGATTCTAATCAAACCAGAATGAAACAAGATGTAAGAATCTTTATTTTGACTCATAAATCAGTGTAGAATCATCCTGAAGTTGAATCAAGATCATAAGAGTTATGATGTGGAAGTTATCCCACTTTTAACCGAAGTGACTCCAGTTTACCCTGTTTGGAGATTTGGCAATTTCTTCTTGATTCTAATCAAACCATAATGAATCAAGATGTAAGAATCTTTATTTGGATTCATAAATCAGTGGATAATCACCCTGAAGTTGAATCAATATCATTGGAGTTATGATGAAGATGTTTTCCCACTTTTTACCGAAGTGATTCCAGTTTATCCTGTTTGGAGATTTGGCAATTTATTCTTGATACTAATAAAACCAGAATGAATCACGATGTAAGAAGCTGATTTGGACTCATTAATCAGTGTAGAATCACCCTGGAGTTGAATCAATATCGTTGGAGTTATGATGAAGAAGTTATCCCACTTTTAACCGAAGTGATTCTAGTTTACCCTGTTTGGAGATTTGGCAATTTCTTCTTGATACAAATTAAACAAAAATGATCACGATGTAAGAATCTTGATTTGGACTCATAAATCAGTTTAGAATCACCATGAAGTTGAATCAAGACCATAGGAGTTATGATGAAGAAGTTATCCCACTTTTAACCGAAGTGACTCCAGTTTACCCTGTTTGGAGATTTGGCAATTTATTCTTGATACTAATAAAACCAGAATGAACCACGATGTAAGAAGCTTGATTTGGACTCATTAATCAGTGTAGAAACACCCTGGAGTTGAAACAATATCATTGGAGTTATGATGAAGAAGTTATCCCACTTTTAACCGAAGTGATTCTAGTTTAACCTGTTTGGAGATTTGGCAATTTCTTCTTGATTCTAATCAAAACAGAATGAATCACGATGTAAGAAGCTTGATTTGGACTCATTAATCAGCGTAGAATCACCCTGGAGTTGAAACAATATCATTGGAGTTATGATGAAGAAGTTATCCCACTTTTAACCGAAGTGATTCTAGTTTACCGTGTTTGGAGATTTGGCAATTTCTTCTTGATACAAATAAAACCAGAATGAATCATGATGTAAGAATCTTGATTTGGACTCATAAATCAGTGAAGAATTCATCCTGAAGTTGAATCAAATAATAGGAGTTATGATGAGGAAGTTAATCCCACTTTTAACCGAAGTGACTCCAGTTTACCCTGTTTGGAGATTGGCAATTTCTTCTTGTTCTAATCAAACCAGAAGGAATCAAGATATAAGAAGCTTTATTTGGACTCATAAATCAGTGGATAATCACCCTGAAGTTAACATCAATATCATTGGAGTTATGATGAAGAAGTTATCCCACTTTTAACCGAAGTGATTCTAGTTTACCATGTTTGGAGATTTTGGCATTTCTTCTTGATACAAATAAAACCAGAATAAATCATGATGTAAGAATCTTGATCTGGACTCATAAATCAGTGTAGAATCACCCTGAAGTTGAATCAAAGATCATAGGAGTTATGATGAAGATGTTATCCCACTTTTAACCGAAGTGACTCCAGTTTACCCTGTTTGGAGATTTGGTAATTTCTTCTTGATTCTAATCAAAACAGAATGTATCAAGATGTAAGAGGCTTTATTTTGCCTCATAAATCAGTGGATAATCACCCTGAAGTTGAATCAATATCATTGGAGTTATGATGAAGAAGTAATCCCACTTTTTAACCGAAGTGATTCTAGTTTACCATGTTTGGAGATTTGGCAATTTCTTCTTGATACAAATAAAACCAGAATAAATCATGATGTAAGAATCTGGATCTGGACTTCATAAATCAGTGTAGAATCACCCTGAAGTTGAATCAAGATCATAGGAGTTATGATGAAGATGTTATCCCACTTTTAACCGAAGTGACTCCAGTTTACCCTGTTTGGAGATTTGGCAATTTCTTCTTGATACAAATTAAAAAAAATGAATAACGATGGAAGAATCTTGATTTGGACTCATAAATCAGTTAGAATCACCCTGAAGTTGAATCAAGACCATAGGAGTTATGATGAAGAAGTTATCCCACTTTTAACCGAAGTGACTCCAGTTTACCCTGTTTTGGAGATTTGGCAATTTCTTTCTTGATTCTAATCAAAACAGAATGTATCAAATGTAAGAAGCTTTATTTTGACTCATAAATCAGTGGATAATCACCCTGAAGTTGAATCAATATCCATTGGAGTTATGATGAAGAAGTTATCCCACTTTTAACCGAAGTGATTCCAGTTTGCCCCTGTTTGAGAGTTGGCAATTTCTTCTTGATACTAATAAAAACCATAATGAATCAAGATGTAAGAATCTTGATCTGGACTCATAAATCAGTGTAGAATCACCCTGATGTGAATCAAGATCATAGGAGTTATGATGAAGATGTTATCCCACTTTTTTACCGAAGTGACTCTAGCTTTACCATGTTTGGAGGATTTGGCAATTTATTCTTGATACTATAAAACCAGGAATGAATCACGATGTAAGAAGCTTGATTTGGACTCATTAATCAGTGTAGAATCACCCTGGAGTTGAAACAATATCATTGGAGTTATGATGAAGAAGTTATCCCACTTTTAACCGAAGTGATTCTAGTTTAACCTGTTTGGAGATTTGGCAATTTCTTCTTGATACAAATAAAACCAGAATAAATAACAATGTAAGAATCTTGATTTGGACTCATAAATCACTGGATAATCACCCTGAATTTAAATCAATATCATTGGAGTTATGATGAAGAAGTTATCCCACTTTTAACCGAAGTGATTCCAGTTTGCCCTGTTTGGAGAGTTGACAATTTCTTTTTTGATACTAATAAAACCAGAATGAATCACGATGTAAGAATGTTGATTTGGACTCATAAATCAGTGTAGAATCACCCTGAAGTTGAATCAAGATCATAGGAGTTATGATGAAAGAAGTTATCCCACTTTTAACCGAAGTGACTCCAGTTTACCCTGTTTGGAGATTTGGCAATTTCTTCTTGATTCTAATCAAACCAGAATGAATCAAGATGTAAGAAGCTTTATTTGGACTCATAAATCAGGGGATAATCACCCTGAAGTTGAATCAAGATCATTGGAGTTATGATGAAGAAGTTATCCCACTTTTAACCGAAGTGATTCCAGTTTGCCCTGTTTGGAGAGTTGGCAATTTCTTCTTGATATAAATAAAACCAGAATGAATCAAGTTGTAAGAAGCTTCATTTGGACTCATTAACCAGTGTAGAATCACCCTGGAGTTGAATCAATATCATTGGAGTTATGATGAAGAAGTTATCCCACTTTTAACCGAAGTGATTCTAGTTTACCATGTTTGGAGATTTGGCAATTTCTTCTTGATACAAATAAAACCAGAATAAATCATGATGTAAGAATCTTGATTTGGACTCATAAATCAGTTTATAATCACCCTGAAGTTGAATCAAGATCATAGGAGTTATGATGAAGAAGTTATCCCACTTTTACCCGAAGTGATTCCAGTTTACTCTTTTTGGAGATTTGGCAATTTCTTCTTGATTCTAATCAAACCAGAATGAAACAAGATGTAATAATCTTTATTTGGACTCGTAAATCAGAGTAGAATCATCCTGAAGTTGAATCAAGATCATAAGAGCTATGATGTGGAAGTTATCCCACTTTTAACCGAAGTGACTCCAGTTTACCCTGTTTGGAGATTTGGCAATTTCTTCTTGATTCTAATCAAACCATAATGAATCAAGATGTAAGAATCTTTATTTGGACTCATAAATCAGTGGATAATCACCCTAAATTTAAATCAATATCATTGGAGTTATGATGAAGAAGTTATCCCACTTTTAACCGAAGTGATTCCAGTTTTCCCTGTTTGGAGAGTTGACAATTTCTTTTTGATACTAATAAAACCAGAATGAATCACGATGTAAGAAGGTTGATTTGGACTCATAAATCAGTGTAGAATCACCCTGAAGTTGAATCAAGATCATAGGAGTTATGATGAGGAACTTATCCCACTTTTAACCGAAGTGACTCTAGTTTACCCTGTCTGGAGATTTGGCAATTTCTTCTTGATTCTAATCAAACCAGAATGAATCAAGATGTAAGAAGCTTTATTTGGACTCATAAATCAGTGGATAATCACCCTGGAGTTGAATCAATATCATTGGAGTTATGATGAAGAAGTTATCCCACTTTTAACCGAAGTGATTCTAGTTTA
>CAJHQQ010002818.1:0-57116 GCA_905132885.1 Moricandia moricandioides
TATATCAGAAGATTGGAGGATCAGAAAATTTTGTAAGTTCAAGTATTTGGGGGAACCAACCATTAGTTATTTTGACATAAGAAGATGAGGTTAAGTCCAGAGCTGATTATCTTAAACTCGTTGCAATGACTCCAATGTTCAGCAAAGTGCGTATCTCTGTATTGAGAATTCGGGGACCAATTCTTTTTAGGGGGGAAGAATGTAATAACCCTCATGAGCCAATGAATGTTTGAAGGATAATTGCAGAGATCACCAGAGATACCAAAGTGGATCATCCTGCCACTATATCAGACTTGCTTAGAAAGTTTGAAGGAACCGAAGCTGATTTCCAACACTACTCCTGACATTATTTGCTTGCTTTGGGATCTGGTATACATTGGATTGAATTCATTCTGCAAGTCCAGAAGGTAAAAGTCAGTGTGCTTCTGATTCCCCTCTCTCTCCCCTTCAGATTAAAAAGGAGTCGAACATGATTTGGTGGCTACAACCATTAAAGCTTGATTAATATGTTCCTAGAAAGAGATAAAGGTCAAAAAGAAGTGAACAAGATTTGGTGGCAAAACCAATTAGGTCTTGATTCATTGAAGCCTATCCAAATATCTCAGTCAATTGAAAAAAATGATACCCTCAAAAAGAAGGGAGACATTGACTGAGAAGAAGTGAGAAGAGAGAGAGAGGAAAGGAATCAGAGAAGGCTACCTGTGTGTTCAGATACTTGCAGAGGTAAGAGTCCATGTGTCCCTTGATCGATGCTCCCAAGGTAAAGCCTGCACTTCATTTTATGCAAAGAAATGAAATCAGTAGAGGGGCGAGTCAAACTAATATTCGCTAAGTTGCTGGTAGAATGGATTTGGTTGCTATACTAGGATAGGGTATATAAAATTTCTCTGTGATTGGCTTGATAGGATGTGGTTGCAATAAATCAAGGTGACAATTATACTTAGACAATATGTGAGTCTTCGCTTTTCAAAACATCTTTCACAGGCTTGTTTGCTTGAGGACAAGCAAAAGGTTAAGTCTGGAGGAGTTGATATAGCCTATTTACTATCAGTTTTAGACCATGTTATCGACTATATTTAGGGTCTGTTATGTGTGTTTAGGCTATGTTTTGAGGTCTTTACAGGCCAGCTACGTTTTGGAGATATACGGATATAGTTGGAGCTTCGAAGCATTTGGAGCATTTGGAGGAGAATAATCTGTAGCTGATCACTGAAGAGAATTGAAGTATGACATTACCATCGATCGACGACACAACATAGGTGTCGACCGATGTTACATGACCAAGATCGATCGATGTCCAGTTCGTAGACAACTGACTTTCATACCCAAGTTAGAGACATGACACAAGATTACAAGATTACCCTTGGACGAGTTTTGACCTAGAATTTAGGGTTTTATATTTATACTTTATGTATTGCACCATAACAAGTTTCCTTGTAGGTGTGCTAGAGTTAAGGGGGCAAGAGTTTGTGTGTGTGCTAGCATTTTCTAGTATATTCTAAGTGTGTTTGGAGACCTCAATATTCTATCTATGCATTTTATTCAGATTACTATTCCTACTTTAAATATGTCTGATTAGTCATCAAATAGATTTAGGGTTTATCAATAGTACTGATGGATTAGCCAAACAATAGATTTGTTAAGGTCATTATTAGATCTATTAATAGAAATTTGTTTATTGCTAGTGTAGCTAACTAGAACCCTGATAATAAGATAGTTAGGCGCAAGCAAGAGCATGGTCTACTACCGAAATATATTATGTTGAGTTAGGTTGCTAGAAACAAACGAGAGTTTATTTAGCCAATCTAGTGAACTCATCGAATTACGTCATAACGCTTGATTCAAGAAACCATCGATCGACGCAGGATCATTGCCATCGATTGATGGTCATTCCGTGTCAACAAGCGAGAGCTGAGACATTGGACATGATCAATAGATTAGGCGCGCATGCGAGAGCTGATGTCTTTTACATTAGATTTCGAGTTCCATGATTAAATACCTTTAACTTCTATCTACTATAATCTACTTGCATGAAACCCTAGATCTAGCATATTTCCAATTTACATAACTATCATATTTCCATATTTACATTATTAGCATATTTCCATATTTGCATTATTAGCATATTTCCATATTGCATGTATACCTTCTAATAAGGAATATTTCTTTGACCTGATTACTTGTTACCAATATATATAGTTACCTAGCTTAGACTTTAGAAATAAGAAATCTATTTTTTGCCATTGTTCTCTATGGATTTGATCCCTAAGTATTACACTCGATCTCTCTTGACAAGAGTATTATTGTATTGTGTGTTAGAAACAAGGGTTAATTTGACTTCTGTTTGTTTAAGATATTATTACCCTATTTAAACATAAAAATACACTCACATCATTGGTACAATCAGATCAAGTCATACGGAGCAACTTTCGAAATTAAACATAACAAGTTTTACGAAGAAGTGTTTTTCGTATAACCAAAAAATGAAGAAGTATGGTCCGACTTTGGACGACCAATCTAAACTTTATCTCTTCACATTACGCTCTAACAGATCTAATTCTCTAGCCCTGCTGCTCGCTGGCTTCTGCCTTTCACTTCCCTCGGTTACATCCGAGCATACAATCATCCCGCAACTTACTCCACACGGATTCAATATCAAGCCTCTTCGGCTTCATCTTCCTCGGACAAACACAAAACAATTTTCATACAACTAAAGGAAACGTTGTACGGAACATTCATCGTATTGGAAACCTAAAACCGGAAAAATCGTTTTCTACAACCATCGGCCATCTTAACATGGAACAGTCCGGCATACTTTTCCTATCAATCCTTACAAACGTTCTTTGGTCCTCGTCAAATTATGCCTTCCAGCACAAGTCCGAACCAGAATTCGGCATCCCCATTAGGACAATTCTAAACTAACATGACCTTAATGTTAAAATGAAAGTGCCATATCCTATTCCTTGACTAGCAATGTCCTCAGCTATGTGGCTGAACACATCCTTCATGCTAAGCCAAAATATTTGAGCAACAATGCTCGATCCGATCACTTACATGGGCTAAATGACAATCCGCGATTTGTATAAGAATGTGTTGGGGTCAAAATAGGTTACGAAGGAATCAACGTCAAAAATCTACTTGGAAAATGCGTTCTTAGTGAAAGAAAGAGATAATCACTCAGAAAAATGGGAACGGGAAAAATCGAGGTCAAATCTCGACTGACCACAAAGGAGCGGTCTGCGCAAATGAGCCATCATGAAGAGATTGTCCAAACACCTCGGGTAAACGTATCCCCAAACGGCAACTCCCCTAACGGAGATGGCCGAGCAAGACGTCCAGCTTGTCAAATGGGCAAATCAAGCCACATGGGTCGACCAACTCGCCGTACGGGCGAGTTGGATGGCACGGACTAACCAACTCGCCTGTACGGACGATTTTGCCGTACTTTTCCAACTCGTTGTACAGGCGATTTAGTTGGTTCGTTCCGTCCAACTTGCCTGTATGGCGTGTTGGACAAGGCCAACTTGCCATACGGGCGAGTTTGTAGACACGACACGACTAACCCACCCGTACGGTGAGTTGGACGGCATGAACCAACCAAATCGTCCGTGCGACAAAATGGAAAATGCAAACTCGCCGTACGGGTGATTTGGTAAACACGACCCGATCAACTCGCACATACGGCGAGTTGGACAAGGACAACTCGCCGAACGGGCGAGTTAGATGGCACAAGCAATTCAACCCACTCGTTCGGCAAGTCTGATAAAATCAATCCATTTTTACCTTGTCCTCGTTAAACTCCCTTTTTCGATACTTGATCGAACTTATCTTTATCCCGTCTCGATCGGGATTGACATTGGAACTTTACCGAAAGAACTTGTTTTCTCGAGAAAGGATCAGGTCGATCGTATAAGACGGTAACGGTTAACTAAACACCTAGAGTTATACACCACATACGAAAGATCCTAACTCTCGGACGACTTCGTTTTAGCAATGCTCTTTCGATAAAGTCGTAGAAATGCCTAAGTCCGAAAACGGCCCGACGAGGTCTAAAACTCGGCTAAAGGCCCACTCACGATTTTATCCGAAATCAAGCCCAAAATTTGTGACGGTTTATCTTTTATTTTGAAGGTAGGGTTAAATGTTAAGTTCGAAAGATAAATCTGAAGATTGAAGGAAAATTGTTAAGTTTCCGAAGATAATCATGAAGATCAAGGAAAAAAGGAATATTTCTGCCAAATGATAAATTCGACCAAGGGCAGAAGGGGAAAGAGAAAACTGCATCTAGAGGAGTATATAAGGACTTCAAGGGTGATGATGCATAGGACACACGAAAATCTCCACTCAGAGCAAAAAATAGCTTAACACTTAGTGCTAAGACCCTATCTTAGAGTAGATATGGTCGAAAAGATCAAATTGCTCAGATGGATAAAACATGAGCTGAATTAGCTTCCGAGGATCAAAACTAGAGGTTTGGTCGAAGTAGTTTTTGTCTGGATCGGACAGATTGTGTAGTTGGCCGATACATCTAAACTGAAGGTCGACAAGGACAAAGGCGATGTTTTGAAAATGTGTGAGGTAGGAGTATCTTTGTCTACATAACTCAAGGGAGTAATAATAGGTCATATGGTCGTGATAAAACCAAGTTGGTCCAGGAGAAATCATAAGATGGACGATGATCTAGTCTTTTTCGGTCGAATCAAGAACGGACGAGCCGATTAACGATTTTCAAGCAATGAAGTGGAATGGGAGCTTCTTGGAATGGTTTTTCTACTCAAATACATTCAAATTAAGATCTTTAAGAGTTGATGACATGGCAAGAAAGTGGTGACCAGATATGATATGGCGTTGACATGGCACACATCCATTGGTTGCAATTGTTGATGTGGCGAGTACACATGGTGTTTTCTCATTGCTCGGGAAGAATACTTGGCGCCCAAGTTACAAGGATTCTAAAAGCTGAGACTTGCCTTTCAAGGGAATGTAAACTTGGTGGAGTTACGTACTCTACACGGCTCGTCACGCGAAAGTGAGTTCAATAATAGTAACTTCAGGTTAAAATTAAAATCTTACAGAATGACAATATATATATATTTTGAGGCGGTGACGGTCCTCTTTATTGGTTCTCGTCGACCACTTGCATTGTGAAAGGTTTATCTGCTTCGTATAGTATCGCCCCCAGCTTCATCTACAAGCATCTTGTTTCGTACTTCCTTGGTCATTGTTTGGTTTGGGCATCTTGTTTTCGTATAACTTTTGTTGGCTTTCTCGAGATGAGATTTATACATACGTATTTGGATATAATTTAATGATAACATTGAAAAACATCCATTCTTGCTGGGTTTTTGTTTATAGTAACTATTTATAATTGAAATCATAATAATTATTGACATCAGTATATATTTTTTTCTCTAACTTAAACATCCATTTATCATTACCAAAGGTATTACATAATTTTTAATCACAAGTTATTCAACCACACTTACAAACAAAGTGATTTAGTACCACCTAAAAATAGATAGATGGCCTTTACGCTACCAAAATTTTGTTATAAACCAGATGATTATGGATGAAATAACCAATGGATTGGGCCTGACATAATCTCGACATAGGGTTGGGCCAGACCGACCGAAAGGAATCTAATTCAGCCCAAAAGGAATATACCATCGATAGATGGATAAGGACCAAGACTTTCCTTTTCTCTTATGGTTTATCTTTTCCATTTATCCTTTTGTAAAGCCATCCCACATCGATTAAGGATGTGGGAAAAGTCGGCCACCCTTGTGTATATATATGTGGCCTTATGTACAATGTTCACTAAGCAATAAGATAGACAAATTCCCCTTACGTTTACAACACGTTATCAGCACGATAGTCTCCCAAAACCCTAAGCTAAAAGCATAGCCGTCTAAAAACCCTAATCCTAAAAACACCATTAATTCATCACCTAAAGCTTACTACATCTTATCCGATCTCCATCTCTAAATCGGATCACCTCCCAGCCGGCACAACCATCCGCTTAAGCCCTCACCCGCGATGAACCTTACCCGCATAAACACTTATCCACGTACGTACCAGTTCGCATACAGACTAATCCGCAACAGCCGATAGAGGTTACCCGCAACAGGAAGTACCATCCGTGACACACAAACCATCCGCGATACACACTCCATCCGGACCTGCGATAGAGGTTAACAAGCTTACCCGCGGACACACGATCATACGCACACACCAAGCACCCGATACACATCAATCCACCACCCGATAGCAGTCTACACCATACGACCTACGAACCAGCACCAGGGGCACCCGATACACACCAAATCAGCACCCGATAAAGCCAACGACCCACGACCAAGGACCTGCGGTACTTACCATCCACACCCGCGTACACACAGCATCAGTGATAGAGGTTCACCAAGGACCCGCGGCCAATCTAAATCACCCGGTGGTCCATTCCAACCCGATTGGAGGCTAAAGGTAACTTGATCAAAACCCTAGTTCATAAATTGATCAATAGAACCTTTCTAGGTTGCTGGACAGTTTAGGGAACCTCATCCTGATCATCTAGGGTACACATCCATTGTTGGAATTCATTAATTGATTGAGTAGTCTGATTGTAAATCACATAGAAACCTGGTGATAGGTTGTTAATCAATGAAACCCTAGTTTTGAAATTGAATTAAGATTGATAGGATTGTTTTTAAAATCCTAAACCTAAACCTAATTTTATAAACCCTAATTTTATAAACCCTAATTTAAAATTGAATTGGATTGATTGTTTGATTGCTTGCTAGTTTTGATTGATAACCTAGAATTTAATTGCTATGATTGTTTAAACAAAACTTTACAACTATTTTTAAAATTGAAATCGACCAACATGGTCATAAAACATAAACCTAAAGGTTGATAAATTGAATCGATCATACAGGATTGATAGATTGCATTGCATGATAATCATACTGGCCGTAAGGCAATGCATGAACATAAAACTGGCCATTGTTCATTGAATCATCTTGATTGAAATAGAACTTAGAAACAAATTGCTAGGTTGCTAATCTATACATGATAAACCCTAGTTTAAAATCGCCAAACCCTAAGGTCATAATCGACCACTAAACCTAATGACAATCTAATTAGGTTCACTAGAAAGATAAGTTATGCTTGCTTGTTTGATCAATGACTGCTTGAATGCATATAACATAGAAACCAAATTTCTAGGTTGATAACCTACACAAGTATGAACCCTAAACCTAATTCGAAACCTAAACCTAATAATAATACGAATAGGTTTCCTAAACATAACATGATTAGATTTACTAATCAGAACTTGATTAGGTTTACTGATCATAAACAAATTAGGTTTACCAGTTATGATTGGAATAGGTTTACAAACCAAAATACATACTAGTTTAAACTAAGGTTATAAAACAAGAATCATAACCATATTGGCTGCATGACATGCATATAGAAAAAAATTTCTAAGTTGTCAAGAAACTTATTATGAATTTATATGAATGTCAGATGTCGAGATTCGAGCCTACAGACTATGCTGCCCTAACTCCCTCAGAAGATAATTATCTAGTATGGGTAATGAACACTTCAATTCGCCTGAAGTCTAAAGGACTCTGGAGATATGTCATTAATGGCAATAGTGGAATTGAAAGTGAAAAGCATAGAACCATAACAATCATGCGCTAAAATCTCACTGAAGAGTTAAGAGATCAATACTCACATATTGAAGATCCTCATGATCTATGGACAACATTAAAGTCCAGAAACATAGTGGCAGCACGGCAAAAGGCCACGCACAAATGGGAGAATCTCAAGCTCAAGGATTTTGAATCCGTGGACAATTATATTGACGCTTTGATATATATCGTCCGTAGTCTCAAACTATGCGACGTAGTAATCACAGATAAAGATTTACTAGAGAAAACTCGTTCCACAATCTCTGCTAAGGACCGTGTATTACTATACAGGCCTAAGGGCTTCATGTCTTATATTGATCTATTCGATCACATATTAGCAGATGAGCAAATAAGGCAGAAAAACAAAGATGCTATCAGCAGATTTGATAAAGTCATGAAAGAATATAAAGAGATGAGACTCCTTGAAGCCAATAAGGCTAGAGATGAAAAAGATAAAGCTGATGAAGCTGCATGGAAAAATATGGATTGTGAGGCCGGCTTATACATTGACTAAAGAATTCTCGACATCCTGACTTCATGTTTTGCTTTGATTTGTTTTTGCTTTGATTTGTTTTGCTTGGATTGCTTGTCATTTACAAATTCATAGAATGATAAAATTATCTTGTTTGATTTGCTTGATGATTTTTGATTGATAAATGACAACATAAGGATAGTCAATATTACAAGACCACGAAAAAGGCATTGCCTAAAAGGCACAAAATTTATTCACCCAGATGAAAGACCCATTGAGTTATATACTTCAGTATGAATGGTTTCCACATTAAACCAATGGGCAAAGGAAACAAAAGTTCCTATCAGATTATAAGCCTTATAAGAAAGTGGTCAATGACTATACCTATATACTCTAATCTAAACTATGCTAAGGATCAGTATGATAAAAGGCAAAAGCCTTAGTGGTTCTATAAACCCACGAAATCACACTTAATGGCATGACCGGATTAGCCATCCGGGTCCAAACTTGATGCAGAGAAAGAGATTATAAAAGGCACAAAGAGTTATCCCATAAAATCTCACGTTGTGTAACATGTACACAAGGGAAACTCATTAGGCTTTATCCTAAGCAACACGAAATTATAAGTATGTTTATGAGGGGGAGTGAGGACAAATCCCGTGGTCCATAAACACACTAAAATTTTGTGTACCATGGTATATAACCATGCTATAAGTGGCTTAGAGTTTGAAATCTCTCGGTGGTACATCATCCACATCAAGCCTAAAGCTTAAAGGACATCATAAAATTACATGTCTAAAGATGCATCAGGCCATATAAGTGAGAATAGATATTCTCATCTCAGATCAAGGGTCATAAACCAGACATATACCATCTTAAGAAAATCTGAACATTCCACCACAGACATATGTGCCACTTAAGATGGAACCTCAGCAGAGGATTGAGGATGAGAATATATGTTCGATAGGAATATGACTTTCTCCCACGAATTTTAAGGAACTTTGAGCCAAATATGGGTGATCAGATTATGTGGCCAGGTTCACGGATTGCATAAGTAATCCGACCATCCAACATTAAAAAGAGAAAGTTATAAGCTGGTAAAGAGAATGGTATTAACCATCAAAGAGAATGGTATCAACCATCATTGTCTTGGCAAAATCCTCAGACAAGTAAAGATAAGACGTCCAAATGATATAAAAGCTAGTAACACTAGATGCCAGACACATTGACCTGAAAATAATACCAGCTTGCACCAAATGAATTGATGTCCTAGAAGAGACACAATCAAGTTGCTACAGAGTCTATACAAGATAGACCAATATGTTCCATAATATAAAGGAACCTCGGAAGGAAATGAAATTGGTGCATAGAAATTCCCGAGGTCATAAAAGGAAATCATTCCCAGACATAGAAAATGGTCGACCACAATATAAGATACCATACAATGGATTTTGGGACGCCAAACTCCATGGTACTTAAGGTGATTTGGGACGCCAAACACCAAAGTATTAAAGGTCATAAGATTGCAATCAAACTATGTTATGTCTGGAACACAATGGAACGCATAAAAGGGTATCGATACCAATGATATAAGAATGCGCATACAAAGTAGCACTTGAACATAAAACGAGGATCATAAACCCACATGTGAGTACTCATACTCATAATAAGAAAACGTGGGGTCTAAAGGTTTAAAGAACCTATTGAAAAGAGATGGACGTATTGGCCATAGAACGCCATCCGAAAAACTAGTGAATGGGGTCGTGTGAGGAAAAGAAAACCGTGAAATAAAAGGACATGGTCATGTGGTCTAAGACGTGCATGTTCCTATTGACAGCATTTGAACATAGCTGATTACACAAGGTTACTCACAGAGACCAAGGAACAGATTATAACAGATAAGATCTGTGGTGGATGCTACTACAATCCGAAATGAAAATGTCTGGAAAGAAATGATGATGTAGTAAGCAATGTATTAATCACTGGATAAAAATACTAAAGGTACCATAAAGATGAGAAAAGAAATTCTCAGAGAACGGCTTTGTTTCTTAGCCATCTAAGAACTGATACAGCTGCAACTGCATATGATATTATCAATCAAATGATAATTAGTGAATGAGTTCTATAAGAACCATCAGAATCAGTTCATATATTCATTATAAGAATGAAATTCCTTGTGTTCAAAAACCAACTTGAAAGAAAGTTGATTAATTCCAAAACGACATAAGTTATCGATTGATTCTTAGACAATTTATGGTCATAATATTTGGATCATTAGATCCTGGTCTATATGGTTTATGGTTGTTCCAAAACTAAGGAGATATTGAAAGAAATATGAAATGGTCGTAAAGAATGTTGATTCCATCCATATCGACCATAGCAGGCTATAAAAGCTGCGGTCGAGGATATCGATATAAGAATGGCTGAACATACAGCCATGATCGATGGATTAAGTTATACAGCCATGGTCAAGGGACCTTAGTCGAACCAAACGTTCGTATAAAGACCAGTAAGGTCGAGGGCTGAGTGGAATCACAAAATACCGACCATGATGGCCATAAGGGCCGAGGTCGAGAGACAAAAATTGTCATGCCGACCTAACGGTCGACCATATGGCCGCAATAAAAGTTTATCCAAGGCCCCTACGAGCCAACCTAATTACAGCCATGGAAACCTCATGAACAACCATATGATCAAAAGTATTAAGATCAGAGAAACCAAAGTGGTTGATCATACGGCCATAAGTGTACATACGGGAAAAGACCCGTACGACCAAATGAATATGGTCGAGGCATGGTCGATACAATGGTTAAACCATAAAGGTCGATATAATAACAATGAGACCATATGACCATATAAAACACATAATGGTCAAGAAATGAATCAATAAGGTCGTGGTTAAGAAAGAGGTCATGAAACACAAGACCCAACCACGAGTGGCCTGATCATGAGCCATAGATACCATATAAGATAACCATTGATAAAATGGATGACCAGATCTATATCAAATGGATATAATTATCATAACCATAATCCATCAGCATGCATACATCTATGCATAATTTAAAATCTAGCTGATGATGAAGAAATGTAATGAAAAGGTTCTAAGGAACTAATGGTAATGGTAAACTTATACTTCGTTATTTATTTACAAGAAACGAAATGTTTAAAGTTTGTTTACACTAACCATACTAACCAACCCAAAGAAGGGTAAATTGGTTTTGCAGATGCAAATTTTGTTTAATCATAAATAGGTTTTGAATTCACTCATGGAGGTATTACAACCTCATGAATTTCATTGAAACTAACCAAGGCCGCATATGACATTTAGCCATCCGAAATTTGGGCATCCATGAAGCAGGCGAGGTTACAAGTAACTTCATCAAACATCCAGAAGTGTTAATGATACACGGTGCAAGTGGATAACCAGGTCGATGATGATCCAGCGTCGATGGTCGATAGTGACTCAACGAATGGACGAGATGGTTCGACCTTTATCCATAGAGGCAATGCGAGATGATCATAAGGCACGGTATCCATAGAGATGATACATGTTCAACTGAAGAAAGATGCAATCTGTGACTGGTCGTGTGACACGCATGAAGATGACTTGCCAAAGGCTATGGACCAGCACATCCGACTACAAGAAGTGCAAGTACGGTCAAGTGATAAGAACAACCGATTTACTTCAACCAACCTCTGCTCTCAGAAGGTGGTACACGAGATAAGAAGAATGAAGAATCCATAGTGATGCATTCATCAGGGGGATTAACACGGTTGTACTCTTTTTCCTGTCTATGGCTTCCCTTTTACCACATTGTGTTTTGGGTTTACCATAGAGAGGTTTTAACGAGGCAACATACCAAACGTATTATGAGCTCATTATGGTTATAACATCCAAGGGGGAGTGTTATAAACCAGATGATTATGGATGCAATAACCAATGGATTGAGCCTGACATAATCTCGACATAGGGTTGGGCCAGACCGACCGAAAGGAATCTAATTCAGCCCAAAAGGAATATACCATCGATGGATGGATAAGGACCAAGACTTTCCTTTTCTCTTATGGTTTATCTTTTCCATTTATCCTTTTGTAAAGCCATCCCACATCGATTAAGGATGTGGGAAAAGTCGGCCACCCTTGTGCATATATATGTGGCCTTATGTACAATGTTCATTAAGCAATAAGATAGACAAATTCTCGTTACGTTTACAACAAATTTTACTTTGTTGTAATTTTACCCGGTGAAAATATTTTTTTCCTGTAAACGAGGATACCTACATCCGAGATTAGCTAGCCTAAAACAAGATTATTCATTGATGCACAAGCTTCGCTCCTTCCTGTAGAACCGGGAAACAAGACCATTTTCTACCGCACTCACACCACTTCTTCATTCATCTCACCATCGTTAAAAAAGGTAGGTCTGAGTCGGAGAGCCACGCCCCGTCAGTATATGTAAGTTGTCTAGATTATGTATGTTTGACTAAATGATATCGTTTGAATTTTATTTAATATTTTCTTTGCGCTATGATAATTTTTATTATTTACAATGTCTACTAAAACTTATGCTCTTGTACAGCATTTATAAAACTTTTGTAATAAAACAACTATTTTAATTATAATCGTTATATTAAAATGCCATTTACATTTATGAGTGTGAAAATTTATGGCTTACATACGGATTTTTCACTATCTACACCCAAAAAAAAATCTTTTAAAGTGTAATTTGTTTCCTTCCTTACTACGTATTTAATTACACATAATACAATGCTTTCGAAAAGGAAAAAATATACTATAGTATGATAATAAATGAGAAAAACTAAAGTAGAGGTTTGGGGATGAGGACAGAGCCGTGCTTATAGAGGAATGAAATGTATTTGCCTCAAACCTTTTAAAACTTGCATCATCGGTCAATAATAGTAACTTCAGGTTAAAGTTACAATCTTACAGAATGACAATATATATATTTTGAGGCGGTGAAGGTCCTCTTTATTGGTTCTCGTCGACCACTTGCATCGTGAAAGGTTTCTGTGCTTCGTATATTATCGCCCCCAGCTTCATCTACAAGCATCTTGTTTCGTACTTCCTTGGTCATTGTTTGGTTTGGGCATCTTGTTCTCGTATAACTTTTTTGTTGGCTTTCGTATAAATCTCATCTCGAGAAAGCCAACAAAAAGTTATACGAAAACAAGATGCCCAAACCAAACAATGACCAAGGAAGTACGAAACAAGATGCTTGTAGATGAAGCTGGGGGCGATACTATACGAAGCAGAGAAACCTTTCACGATGCAAGTGGTCGACAAGAACCAATAAAGAGGACCGTCACCGCCTCAATATATATATATATATATATATATATATTGTCATTCTGTAAGATTGTAACTTTAACCTGAAGTTACTATTATTGACCGATGATGCAAGTTTTAACTATAGTACGTAATAGCGCTGCATGACAATGCGGCCCGGGTTAGATTGGGAGAAGCCCAATTCCCAAAGTGATGTTTTCCGACCATGTGACTCTGATTTTTGTGGTCAAGAGTTTTCAGGGGGGAGAGTTAGTGCTCCGTGATGTAAAGGGATCCCGGGATGTGTGGCATGTGGCTCCATCCTTTGAACGCTTTGTTTGTTTGTTTTTGTGTTGTTGAGTCTAGAATTGAGTCTAGATTGCATCTATGTGTTGTTATGTCTCAGTGGTGAGACTAGTTGCATTGCATTAGTAGTTGCACGTTTACTCTTCCGCATTGTTTTTTGTATGCATATTTATTTTTGATTGGTGTTGTTGTTTATGCATGAACTGAAGGGGGGGGGGGGGGGGGGGGGGGTTGCTGTTGTTTATTTTGGGAACTCACTGAGTAATTTCGATTACTCATGCCCTCTTCTACTATGCAGGTAACCAGTAGGTGGGAAGCTTAGAGGGAAGCGGAACGGTAGGTGACTAGTGTAGATTTGAAGTGGCATAAGCATAAGCAAAGACTAGCTTTCAAATGTACATTTACTTTTCTTTTCTTTGGCTCTTGGCCGTGCACACAAAGTCTGATATTTCTTAATATTTTGTAAGACAATTTCCACCTATCATTAATAAAAGAATGGTTGTATTATGGTTGTGTGCTGAATGATATAAGACATTGTCCGGGTCGACACAACTTGAAGACTGTGGTACGGGTTGCAAAGCCTTAGGCCATGGCCTCGGGGACATAGCAAACTAGAATGCGTTGGTCGAGAGTCGTGATTTATTCTTGATTCTTGGTCTATCTGATCTGGCGAGCTATACTTGTGGCATTCTCGGGTCGTCTCGGGTTAGTCCGCCTAGGACAGTCCGGGGGTGTTACAAATGTTGGTATCAGAGCATGGTTCCTAATCATGCTCATAAGCCTCAACGTTTTAATGTTTTATCTAGTCAAAATGAGTCGCTTATACCACATTAGGAGACCGGTACGATCCACTTAGGAGTATTAGGAATAGAAACTAGAATTAGTCGTTTGGGGAAATTTAGGGTTAACCCTTATAGCTGTGAAGATGTCTAACCGAGGATCAGGAGCGGGTCGTTCGGAACGTCGGTCATGATGGGTTGAGGTACGCAAACTACCACAACTATTGGGATGTTCCAGCTTCAGCAAATCAGACAGGCGACAGTGGACCAAGGCCTATGGAAGGAATGGGACATGCACACAGTGAGGAGAACGTACATCCGGGAGCTTGGAGATTATCAGTATCACCATCCCACTCTCAACGTGCACAATCAGAACCATTCGTTGGACCATGGCGACCCCATTCATCTCATGCGAACTCTGTGGGATCTACATCAAGGAGAAACAACCCAGGACCAGCAGAAGCGGCTGCACCAGCCCCAACAGATGTGGAGAGAAGGGTCACTTCGCCAATGATTGTACTGTGCGTCGTCCAGGACAAGGAGGAGGAACGTTTGCGCATACCCAACCGACCCAACCGACCAATAAACACCCAGGCGGGCGTCCTGCACCCAGAGGGAGAGTATATGCTCTGGAAATGGAGGGAACGCCATCCAGTGCTCCAGGACTGTCGAGGGGTCATGTGAAAGGTTTTTTTGGGTGCTAACTCTCTCTTTTGCGTGTTTAATTTATTGTTGAGTATTTAGTAGTTTGTTCTATTAGCATTCTAGATGAATGCTAGTGTGTTGATCTTATTTAAGGATCATTGATGGTTGGTGGAACCCCTGCTTTTCTTTTGTTTGATTCGGGAGCCACCCATAGTTTTGTGACCCAATAGTAGCCTCTAGGTTTGTAGGAACCCTTGTGACTTGCGATATTGATATCTCGGTATCAACCCCTGGAGTCCAAACCTTGAAAGCTGAGAGTGTGTTATTGAGTGTTCCCATTGTGATCCAGCATGAAACCCTTTTAACCGACCTAGTAGTTATGCGCTTGGAAGGTTTTGAGGTTATTTTAGGGATGGTTTGGCTGTCAAGGCACCGGGCATGGTTGGAGTGTGCAAGAGGAAGAGTTCTGTTTAAAGACGACCAGCAAGTGGTATTGGCATATCATGGGATCAAGCCTAGCATTTTGTAACGGCAATGAGAGCGGAGAAAGCATTACTAGACAGCGAGGTCTACTTGATGTCACTTACGTATATTGGAGAAGAGTCAGGAAAGGAGTTGAGGATATAAGACATTCTGGTAGTCCAAGATTTTGAAGATGTGTTTCAAGCATTGACTGAATTTCCACCACCCCGGAGTAATCCGTTCACCATCAACTTGGAACCAAGTGCTGCACCTATTGACAAAGCTCCTTACCGTATGGCGCCAACTGAGTTGGCAAAGCTCAAGAAGCCGTTAGAGGATTTACTAGACAAAGGTTTCATAAGACCAAGTTCTTCACCATGGGGAGCTCCGGTTCTTTTTGTAAAGAAGAAGGATGGCAGCATGTGGTTGTGCATCGACTATAGAAGGATCAACAATGTCATGATCAAGGATAAGTACCCCTTACAGAGGATCGATGAATTGTTGGATTAACTGAGAGGATCAAGTTGGTTCTCGAAGATAGACTTAGCCTCGGGATATCACCGAATTTTGATAGCAGAGACAGATGTGATGAAGACAGCGTTTAACACTCGGTACGGCCAGTTCGAGTTCATTGTGATGCCGTTTGGGTTTACCAACGCGCCAGCAGTGTTTATGAGGTTAATGAATGAAGTGTTCCACGACTACCTTGACCAGTTTGTGATTGTGTTTATTGACGACATACTAATCTATTCGCGGAGCGAGGAGGAACACAAGGAGCATCTGCGGAAGGTACTCGAGAGACTAAGAGACCGGAAGTTGTTTGCCAAGTTAAGCAAGTGTCGATTTTGGAAGCGAGATATTGGTTTCTTAGGTCATAGAGTGTCCGAGCAAGAAGTTTCAGTGGATCCAGAGAAGATTGTGGTAGTAGAAGGATGGCCTCGACCAACCACAGCCACAAAGATCAGAATTTTTCTTGGGTTGGCCGACTACTACCGAAGGTTTGTCAAAACGTTGACAAGACTAAACAGGAAAGAGGTACCATTTGTATGGGATGAGCACAC
This sequence comes from Moricandia moricandioides, assembly GCA_905132885.1. Classification (NCBI taxonomy): domain Eukaryota; kingdom Viridiplantae; phylum Streptophyta; class Magnoliopsida; order Brassicales; family Brassicaceae; genus Moricandia; species Moricandia moricandioides. The sequence goes on from CAJHQQ010002818.1 coordinate 16,706, forward strand.
GGAGGAAGCTTTCAACAAGCTTAAGGAGGCATTGACTATGGCACCAGTCCTTACCTTACCACAACCAGGTACGACATACGATGTGTATACGGATGCGTCGTGGGTAGGATTGGGGTGTGTGCTAATGCAAGAGAAAAAATCGATTGCATACGCCTCAAGGCAGTTAAAGAAGCATGAGGAGAACTACCCTACACACGATTTAGAAATGCCGGCAGTAGTTTTTGCATTAAGGATATGGCGATCATATCTTTTTACGAAGAGAAGGTTCAGGTATTTACGGATCACAAAAGCCTTAAGTACATGCTTACCCAAGCAGATCTCAATCTACGACAAAGAAGGTGGATGGAATTTATCGCGTTCTACGACGTTCAGATTCAGTACCATCCAGGGAAGGCTAACATGGTCGCAGACGCGTTGAGCCGACAGAGAGAAATGGTTAACTCATAGAGAGATTTGGCAGCATTGGAAGCATTGGAAGGAGAGTCAAGAAGGTAACTTTGGCAGCATTGGAAGGAGAGTCAAGTGAACCATTGAGAATGCAAGCAGTAAATAAATCCAGCAAGATTCAGTGTATCCGGCAAGCACAAACTAAAGATGAAGACTTGAAGAAGATCGTGGAGCACATAAAGGAGGAATATGGGTCTAATGCAAATGGTTATCATGTAGCTGAGGATGGAACATTGTTACTTAATGGGAGGATCACACTACCAAAGGAAGGAGGATTTCGAGAGGAGATTCTCAAGACAGCGCATCATTCTCTCTTGAGCATTCATCCCGGAAGCACAAAGATGTACAGAGATGTGAGAAGGTTCTACCATTGGCCAGGCATGAAGAAAGCGGTTCAAAGTGGGTAGCGCAGTGTCAATTATGTCAACAAATCAAAGCTGAGCATCAGGTACCGGGTGGACTAGTCCAAAGCCTACCTTTACCAGAACGGAAGTGGGATTCGGTATCAATGAATCGGATTACCGGAATACCAGTAGCAAGAGGAAGATCAAACAATTTGATTTGGGTAATCATGAATCGGTTAACCAAAGTTGCACATCTACTAGCAATCCGAGACACAGACAAGACGGAGCTTTACATCGACCAGATTGTAAGACTCCATGGAGTACCAGCCAACATTGTATCTGACCAAGATCCAAGATTCACGGCAGCATTTTGGAGAGCATTACAAGGAGCCTTGGGGACGGAGCTACACATTAGCACTGCCTTTCATCTGGAGACAGACGGGCAAACCGAGAGAACCATCCGAACATTGGAAGACATGCTACGACTATGCATACTGGACTGGGCAGGTACATGGGAGCACTACCTACCTTTGGCAGAGTTTTCTTATAATAATAGCTACCATGCCAGTATTGCTATGTCACCGTATGAGGCGTTGTATGGGAGACTATGCTGAAAACCTCTGTGTGGGACGGAAGTTGGAGAAAGAAGATTGTTTGGACCCCGAATCATTGAGGAAACATTGGAGAAGCTACGAGTTATCCGGGAAAACATGAAGAAAGCACAGGATCGACAAAATAAGTATGCTGACTAAAGGAGGAGAGAGGTTGTGTTTGAGGTAGGAGATATGGTATATCTCAAGGTATCAGCACGAAAAGGAAAGGATCGTTTCGGTGAAGTCGGTAAGTTAGTTGTGCGTTTTATTGGTCCATACCGGATTATTGGAAGAGTTGGAGAGGTAGCCTACAGGTTGGAACTACCAGAAGACATGAACCTGCACCCAGTATTCCATGTGTCTATGCTGAGGAAGCATATTCACAACCCGAACTTGATCGAGCTAGAGAGGATTCTAGAGTTGAGACAAGATCTTACTTACCCGGAAGTACCGATCAGAATTGGAGAGAGACGTCTTAGAAGGTTGAAGAATCGGGAAATTCCTCAAATTCAAGTATTTTGGGGAAGACAAAACCGCATGGTGATAGCATGGGAAGACGAAGAGAGGTTTTTCCAGAGCTCTCCAGAGTTCTTTGAAGATGAAGCGGGGACGTCAGCAACTTCATAGAATTCAAGAAGAATTCTAATGAGAGGGGGAGAATGTAATGACCCTATCTTAGAGTAAATATGGTCGAAGATATCAATGTTCTCAGATGGAGAAAACATGAGTTGCATTAGCTTCAGAGGATCAAAACTTGAGGTTTGGTCGAAGCAGTTTTTGTCTGGATAGGACAGATTGTGTAGTTGGCCGATACATCTAAATTGAAGGTCGACAAGGACAAAGGCGATGTTTTGAAAATGTGTGAGGTAGGAGTATCTTTGTCTACATAACTCAAGGGAGTAATAATAGGACATATGGTCGTGATAAAACGAAGTTGGTCCAGGAGAAATCAAGAGATGGACGATGATCTAGTCTTTTTCGGTCGAATCAAGAACGGTCGAGCCGATTAACGATTTTTGAGCAATGAAGTGGAATGGGAGCTTCTTGGAATGGTTTTTCTACTCAAATACATTAAAATTAAGATCTTTAGGAGTTGAAGACGTGGCAAGAAAGTGGTGACAAGATATGACATGGCGCACATCCATTGGTTGCAATTGTTGATGTGGCGAGTACACATGGTGTTTTCTCATTGGTCGGGAAGAATACTTGGTGCCCAAGTTACAAGGATTCTAAAATCTGAGACTTGCCTTGCAAGGGAATGTAAACTTGGTGAACAAGTTTTGAATGTTCTAGAATTTGGGAAGCTTGCAAGGAAAGTTTGGTGAGTGGGACACATGTCCACTTACCTTCATGCACAAATGTCCACTTGTCCAACATGCCTCAGACCTCATTCTCTATAAATACCAGACCCCTCCCCTACATTTTATTCATCCCAAAACATGAGTGATCACCCTAGAGAGAGAGAGGTGAGTTTAGAGAGAGAAACTGAGAGTTAAGGAGTGTTTTCGGTTCTTTTTGTTTATAGTTTTTGGGGAGTTAGCAGGAGGTGCTATGTAGTCTTTGTAGGCATCAAACCAGGTGGGTTTCCGAATACTTGTTTGAGTGTTTCTAACCGTGTGTGTGTGCAGTTTGGATAGCTTGAACCGTGAGTGTTCTTGAGCTAGATCTACATTTGTGGTTTGTGTGTGTGTGTATGTGAGTTGGTAGTTCCCATATTTGAGTGTTTATTTATGATGCATGTAATAGTTATGTTTGTTGTGTTGTCTAGATATTGTTTTACTTATGCATGTAGGATTGCATAATCATCTACATGTTGTAGTGTTTGAACCGCAAGAGATTTGAATGAGTCTCTCTTGTCGGGTGTGTAGATTTTGTTGCATGCATTGTAGCATCTTTATGTGTGTGTTGTGCATGTTTTGTCTAGGTGCGTTGCATGGAGGTTAGAGGCAGAGCTCTCTCATGTTGGTTGGTTGCACCTAGACTAGAACGTGTGGCCATCTCGGGGTTAGAATGGGAGAAGCCCAATTCTCCGATGATGTGGACCCTGGGGTTAGATTGGGAGAAGCCCAATTCTCCAGTGGTTGAGTTACCTATTCTCCAGGGCTCGTCACGCAAAGTGGGTCGCACCCATGGACGATCTCAGCATGATAATGCGGCCCGGGTTAGATTGGGAGAAGCCCAATTCCCAGAGTGATGTTTTTCGACAATGTGACTTTGATGTTTGTGGTCGGGTGTGTTGAAGGGGGGGGGAGAGTTTGGGCTCCGTGGTGTGAAGGGATCCCGGGATGTGTGGCATGTGGCTCCATCCTTTGAGCGCTTTGTTTTTTTTTTGTTTTTGTGTTTTTGAGTCTAGGATTGAGTCTAGATTGCATTTATGTGTTGTTAGCTCTCAGTGGTGAGACTAGTTGCGTTGCATTAGCAGTTGCACGTTTACTCTTCCGAATTGTTTGTTTGTATGCATATTTATTTGTGATTGTGTGTTGTTGTTTAAGCATGGGCAGAGAGGGGGGGGGGATTGTTGTTTATTTTGGGAACTCACTGAGTAATTTCGATTACTCATGCCCTCTTCTACTATGCAGGTAACCAGTATCTAGGAAGCTTAGAGGGAAGCAGAACGGCAGGTGACCGGTGTAGATTAGAAGTGGCATAAGCATAAGCATAAGCAAAGACTAGCTTTTGAATGTACATTTACTTTTCTTTTCTTTGGCTCTAGGCCGTGCACACAAACTCAGATATTTCGTAATATTTTGTAAGACGCTTTCCACCTATAATTAATAAAAGAATGTTTATATTCGTGGTTGTGTGTTGAATGATATAAGACCTTTTCCGGGTCGATACAACTCGAAGACCATGGTATGGGTAGCAAAGCCTTAGGCCATGGCCTCGAGGACATAGCAAACCGGAATGAGTTGGTCGAGAGTCTTATTTTTTTCTTGATTCTTGGTCGATCTGATCCAGCGAGCTATACTTGTGGTATTCTTGGGTCGTCTCGGGTTAGTCCGGCCTAGGACGGTCCGGGGGAGTTACACCTATCTGGTTGTAAAGGCTCATACGCAAATTCGGAATAAGACATTTATTTGCTCTCTTTTCGATTCTTAGTTTTTTTTTCAATATTTACTTCATATTTTGACTGATTGGCGTGTGATTTAGCAGATATTCGGGACCTCTGGGAAACGAGGGTTTACCCCGCTTTCCTAATTCAACGGGAATCGACAGTGCAAATTTCAGTTCCCACAGAATGCCAATTGAAGAATACACAAATAATTATCATAATACCCACAATCGGAAATTATACGATAAAGTCTCCACGACGAGACTCAATCCTAATAACCAAAGGGTAAACATAAAGCTTCAACTTGTCGAAAAGTCGATCATGTTCTATATACTCCACAATTCACTTTAAGCCTGCAGTACTTTACCCATAACAAAACTCATAGCAAAGCTCATGGAGCAATACAAAACATCCTTAAAAATACACGAATATAAATCTCGGAGGGCCGACTCTTCACAAAGCACAGTGAAGGAAAAAGCCTCTTCCCAGGGAGATATCTACGCGACCCCTTGGTCCTAATTTCTCTATCATAAATCAAACTACTTAACATCAAAACAGGAGCAATAGTTTTCGCTGCGAACATCCGCAGACAAACCAAAATGTTTTCCCAACGCAGGGTTAAGACTAAACCCTTGCAACGCCGTGAAACATCTTCAAACCCACGAACATTTCAAGCATGAAACGCGGCATACGAAAAGGAACTCAATCATCAGCATCGCGAAATCGTCGCATACGCCAGAAGAACCATTTTTGACAAAATTACATTCCTCGATAAAAACACCTTCTTGGAAGACCAAACACGTATCCGTCACATATAATCAAAAACGGAAATATAAACCATTATGTTTGTTGCTGATCAGAACAAACTCTTAACGTCCTATCCAGACTGTGACACCACACACCTCCTATCTGGAGAACAGTGTGTCACCCCATGACACATCACCCTACAAAAATGTGACACTTGCATCCTCATCAATGAAGACGACGGGCCACCAACAATATCTTGTAACACATAGAAGCCCATAAGCCCACCAACACTCACCCAAAGCCCAAATAAAATCCGAAGGAAAGCCTACGAGCACCAATCCAGTAAAATATCATAACTCGTCTGTCTCACCTGAAAAGGGGAAGAAAGAGGGGTGAGTAACAGGGGAGTCACTCAGTGAGGTATGGGATGCTAAATCCAAAGTCCATAGACTCCGTAATAACACCCCGAACAAATATAATTTAATCCTAATAAGTACAAACACGTCACCTAAAGTACCCAAGCAACAAGAATTGGTCCTAGCGAGGCGCGCACTCTCCATCCACTCACGGGAAAAACAATAATCAACTCGAGATAGTGCTCGGACACCGCACTTGGACGACTTATCACGCTTCCAGGTTACGGACCAGCCGGTCGACTAAAGCTGGCCGTAACCGCCACACAATCCGGCATACATAAGTACGTCTCTGTATCCATCTCAAACAAATCTAACTAAGAATTACATTAAGTGAATCAATCAATGTTGAATCATCTAACACCCTAGTTCTGGTTTAGGCAAAGAACCTAACTAAACAAGCAATGACATACTCGATTTCACGCAGACGGAACATAATAGAAATAAATTATATTTAATCGAGGTCCTAAGCCATGTACGAGAAGTTCGAAAATAGCCCTCACCTTAGAAACTTGGAAAAGTTGTGTCTATGAAATCCAGTTGCTCAAATAGACTCCAAATCTGAAATCAGATCGAAATTTCGAGTCAGAATGCCCTTCGAGCGGTCAAAAACGGGTGTCTACGGAAAAGTTAACCCGCTGGTCAAAGTAAACCCTCATCCAATTGAAATTGATTTAAACCAACCGGTTTACCTTAACTGAAATTCAATTGATTTTAATCGGCGGTTTAGACTAACCGAAATCCAATTGATTTTAGCCACTGGTTTAACCTAACCGATTTCAAATTGATTTTAACCGACCTGTTTACCCTAACCAAACCGAAATAAATTTAAACCGGTCAAACCACCGGTTTACCAAGTCAATCGATTTGACTCACCGAATCGACTCAGCCGAGTTGGCCGAGTTGCCGGCGAGTCTCCAGTGGCGGTCACCGGCGGCGACTGTGGAGGACGGTGGCTTACCGGCGGCAGCGGCGACGGTACGGTGGTGGTTCGGTGGTGGTCCAGCAGTGTTCCAGCGGTGGTCCGGTGGTGGTCCTGCGGTGTTCCGACAGTGGCCCGGCGGCAGAGGCGATTTCCGGCGGCGGCGCGTGAAATGCACGCGCGTGCTCGGCAAAACTTTCGGGAGCGTGTGCGGCTTCGTCCAAAATCCGATTGCGACGCGGTTGGTGGATATGGCTTCGTCTCGTCGAGAGGAACACGACGGGGGCCTTGCATGCACGAAATTCGCAACGGTTGGGAAGTTATGGTTGATTTACTAAACAGGCAAAACTAAGCTTATAAGCATGGCGGTTTCTGGGGGTTACCTCTGACTATGAACGATGGTGACTTTACTGGCTTGGTTTCGAGCGGTGGTGGCTCCAAAGACGAGACGTGGTGGCTCAGCCCCTACAAAACCCACTTTTTCCCCTTAGATCTCTTTCTTTCAACTATCTCTCTCTCTCTCTCTTTCTTTTCTTTCTTTTTTCTATGGGTTTGCATGCAAGAAAATAAGGGAGAGGGGAAGGGGTATTTATAGGAGAATTACCTTGACTCTTCGTGCCCAGCCATGGCGTTAGCAGGCTAAAAGTTTGGCTCGAAAGTTTTGGGTTGTTACACAGACTAAGCCATCTCATAGAGATAACAACTCATACATCCGACACAAGGATAATAGCGCTATAAAAGAAATCCGAAATTCTCGTCAGCACTTCCAGACAACTTAAAAAATTTCATTGGAGAGATGCTCGATTCCTACCAGAGATGTCGTATAAGCCGAGAACCTATCGCGGACTTTAAATCGGTAAGGAATCAAGTCAAAAATGATACAGTAAACGTAAGCCGAAGTAGTCATCGCACCCCCAAAAGTGTTATTAGCCTAGGTCTTGCCCTAAACCCAACACACTGGTCTCTAAGATCTCTATTCATGATATCAAAATGATACGAGATCCCAAAATATGTCTCTTCGTTTATATTCAAACGGTCATGAAATTCTGAAAAAAATCAAAATTGTCAATCATTCTCATCTAAAACAAACAGTGAATATAACGATCTACAAAGCGTTAGATATGAGATGACAACTCACACTCTTCCTTCTACATTCAAATGAATACAAACATTCTCTTAAACATAAAACACAGTTCATTAGAAAGCTGCAGCGAACCGGCAGGGATTCAAAGCCACACGCGGCCAGCCCCAAAAATATAAAGACAAACACACTTGGCCAGACCAAACAGCCAACAAGGCTAATCTCAAGTCCTACAAAATTCGTATATAAAATGCATCCTCAGCAACATGCTCGATAAATTCTACACAATACATAACTAAACCATAAAGGTCTCATTATAAACAGATCGAAAGAATCTTAACTCCAAGACAAACTACGTAAGGCTTGATCCCTTTGACAAGGGTACCATAGGCAGCCTTTACAAGGCGCAGCTCCAATCTTATCACATTCCACTCTCATTAGGACTAAAGAATGAAAGTCCAACACCTTATAGGAATATGAGGATGATATCAATCTCCACAATAAAATAATCTCGACAAACGTTTTTGAGAGAAAAAGAATAAGCATTCCTAGCTGTTGATTCTGATTAAAAACATAACTCGCCCGCAAGAATCATGCTCAAAACATTCAGGCTGGGGGGCTAACTATTGGGTCAAAAACGGTAATCTCGAAATCGACGTCTATGATTGCTACTCCTAAGAAAACCTTCTCAGAATAATTTCAGGAAAAGTCCTGAGTAAGAAACCCTAGAACAACAACCGCGTCGAAAACACGAACAATGCCAAGTTCGATCAACCAATCCAACTCGCCATCAGGCTCAGTCTATCAAATTACTCAACTATACGAGTTATTTGAACTACTTGTGAAACTAACATCGTACCAAAGATTTTCTCTCGGAGAAATCGTACAAATTTTTAAGTCGAAAAATAGCCTGAAAAGGTCTCGTGGCTAAGAGACCACTTATGATTTCGGACGCAGTTGAGCCAAAGGTTACTATGACGGTCTATATAATATTCAAAGGTAAAGATAAATGTCAAGTTTCAAAGGACAAACACGAAGATCGGGAAAAATGGAATATTTCCGCGAAGAGATAAACTCGAATCAAGGAAGAAAAGGAAACACGGCCTACCTTGGAGGCATATATAAGGGGAGCCAAGGAAATGATCGGATGATTCTTTAAGACTTTATAACTATCTGCACTTAGAAACCTTAGAATTTATTCTCGACAAGTTCGGTTTCTGTGATTGGCAATCGATTACTAGACAAACTCGCCCATATAGTTTGGCTTGATCTTCAAAAGGGGTATGTAGGCAGTCTTTCATAAGGTCCAATCCAAAATCTTTAAAACCGTTTTTGACTTTTTTGTCTAGTGTTAAGCGAGTTGCGGCCACATAGATTTTCCTCGACATAGGTGGTAGTGCTAGCAAACTTAGTCTCATTTTACTGCTTGTCTTAGAAGATTTCCTTTGTAATCCCATTTCCAGACAAGCTTCCTGTATGCGTTTGTCTCTGGAACGCTCATACGCAAATTCGAAATAAAGATCTATTGTTTTCTAAACTCGCTTTATTGTCCTTACTTATTTTCCGCGTGTATTTGGTTACTTGTCGTGGGCTCTCGCAGAGAATCCGGACCTCCGGGAAATTTGAGTTTTCTTGACTTTCCTTATTTTGCGGAAATCGACAGTGCGAATTTCGGTTCCCACAGTCACCCTTTAAGAGGTATAGATGATTCCGAAGTTCTAAGTACCTCTTAAATTTCCCAGATTACACAATAATTTGATATTTTGCTATAACCTAAGACATGAAGACTATGTAATTTCATAATCATGTAAAATACAAATAATTTGTTATATGTTATATGTAAATGTATCAAAGATAAGTTTTCCAGAACCCGTTAATATTAATAGAATTGTGCCTATGTAATTAAACATATAGGTTTCGTCCATTAAACTTTCATGTTTTATGTATGATACAACACCTGAAAATCAATAGGAACAATGAAATTTCCAACTCTCACATTCATGTCATTGATTGTACTTCGAGGAGACTTTGTATAGAAGTATGTAAAAGTTAAAGTGATCTTACAAGCTTCACTGGTAAGTCTCAGTCTATCAGTAATGTCCTTAAACATGATGCTAAATATAGACCATGTATCACCAAATGCATAAGGAAACTCAACGTATGCAATCGTACATGGAACCACCAACTTCTCAGTGTCTTCCAACTTAACCAGCTTTTTATCTCACTTGCTGCAATTATAGCCTCATCAGTGATTTGATCTCGTCCATAGATACTCTATAATTCTTGAATAACTTACTTAAAGTGAAATCCATCATAAGCATTTTCAAAGGAGACACTTTCTGGAGTCCTTTTTTTGCTCTTTTGAAACTCATCCAATTCTTTTGCAGTGATAGGCGGTTTCTTTTGTTCAGATATTGCAGGATATGGAACCTTAATCTTGTAAACTTTATCCTAAACCGGACTTGATAAGATCTTACAAACCGGTATTGCATCCATCCATGAGTGTCGATTGACACGAGATGAGTGATGATCTTCACTAATCTTTAGTGTCTCAGTGGCTTTTCCTAAAGGGTGTCGACCGACACTATGTGAGTGACGATCGGCATTGTTCTTCAGTGTTGACCGACACTATGTGAGTGTCGATCGACACTGCTCTTTAGTGTTGACCCTTCAGTATCGACTTAGCAATACCTGGTCGTTTTCAATCTGTAAAACCTCAAAAATCCATTGCTTTCAGGGGGTGTCGAACAACAGCAATACGAGATTTCGATAGACACTAAACTAATGAACGCTATTACACGTTCGAGATAACTTCAAAGAAGTTTCGATATAAAGACACTTAAGGAATAAGCTTCAGAGCTGAGAAAATGTGTGAGATCATAAACTGATACAACACCATCTGGTCATCATGGACGGACGAGGCCAATCAGACCACCGTCTCGCCATCAGGGTGAGACCAGCATGCGTCGCGTCGCTGCATCACCGTGGTGGCGATACCGACATATCCGGACCGTCTCTTCTCTCCCTCATGGCGCGACCACCCGTCTGAACATCTCATATCTCCCTCATGGCGATACCACACGGCCTGCCATCTCGTCTCGCCCTCTCAGCGAACCACATGCCCCATCTTCATGTCTCGCCCTCACCGCGAGACCACCAGCCGGCCAACTTGTCTCTCCTTCATGGCGAGACCGATCACCAGACCTTTACGTCTTGCCATCATGGCTAGACCGATCGCCAGCCCTCCCGCTGTCTCACTCTCATGACAATACCAACACCTTCCCGACTTGTCTCGCTCTCATGGCGAGACCAGCCCGTCCTGACATCTCGTTACGCCGTTATCCAACTGTCACCGTGCTATGGTCTTCTCCTCTGAATCTTGATTTAAACACCATTTGTTTTGACCGGCTTGGAGTTCCCGTTGAAATTTAAGACGAAAATAAGCAAGGTGCGTTTTCTCGTAAAAAAATTGGGCAATCCAACGATGCGTAAAAGGACTTCGGATAAACTAAAGATTTCTTTAAGAAGTAACCATAAAAATGCGCAAAAGCATAAAATGGTCCAAAGCGGCATAAACACACAAAGAAGGCCCATTACAATCTTAACTCAAGAAAAGGTTTGGTCCGATTTAATGACGGTCAACCTCTACTAGGATAAGGAAAATGGAAACAATAGGATCAATTCTAACTTTCTAAGATAAAGATGAAGGATCGAGAAGATAAGAAAAATTTCCGCAGAGAGATATACTCGAATCAAGGGTAGAAAGGGAAAGCTAACCGACCTTAGAAACATATATAAGAGGAACCTAGACGAAGTGCAAAGGAGATCCAGAAAATGAGACCTTAGGAAATTTCTGTTAGCTTTAGGAGAACTTAGAACTTAGGTGGCTAGACTAGCGAGTTCAACACTTATAATGTTTACTACTCTGTTCTCTTGTTCTCTATTGTTGACGAATTTCCTCCCATCTTGTTTTCGGTGAAACTTTGTAAACTATACTTCATCTTAATCAATAAAAACCCTATGTGAAATCCCTTACGATATTTTGTTAATTTTCCGTTAACTAAAATCGACAATGCAAATTTCGGTTCCACAGTTTGGCACTACAAGGAGGGGGTCGGATTCTCTAACTCCAAATCACCAAGCGGACAAAATACAATATGTCTGACAAAGCAGATAGCAACATAATATCTTTGAAAAGTAGGGCAGCATCTTATCTAGAGAAACCCTAGAATGATCTCCTAGTCATTGAACTGACAATCCGGAATATCGACGTCGCAAGAATAATAGTCGACACAAGAAGATCGGGTGATATCATCTTGAAAAGTACCTCGAGAGAATGAAAATCAAACTATCTGAAATTGCAGAAAGTCCGAGTTCAATAGTGGGATTCTTAAGGGAAACTACTATGACCCTTGGCTCAATCAACCTCGCGGTTAAAGCTAGGAGTAGTACCAAAGTCGTGGAATTTTTGGTCATTAATTGTCCTACATCATACAATGCAATCATGGGAACTCCTTTGCTAAACTCCATGCAAGCTATTCCGTCACCATACCACCTATGCCTTAAATTTCCACATTCAGAAGGAATCAAAAAAATCTGGGGAGATCAAAAAGTACCGCAAAGTTGTTTTGCTACGGAATTAAAACAAAAACATTCCACAGCGAAAACTTCTTTGAAAAAAGAAGGAAGTTGATTTCCGACGAAAGTGCCCCTGAACAAGACGGAAATATTTTGGCTATTATGGAAAGACAAGGCCTTAGAAGAAAAAAACCAAACCAACTTGCAAACCTATGATTTCGGTATGCCTCGACGATGAATTCCCCGAGTTCTGCGTCGATATTGGCGCTAACCTACGCGGACCGTTGAAAACAGAACTCATTACCAGTCTAAAGGAGAACCTTCACACGTTCGCCAGGGTTGTAGAGGATATGCCAGTATTGATGTCAATATAACATGTCACGAACTCAATGTTGACTCAATTTTCAAACCAGTCAAACAAAAAAGACGAAATTTAGGACCGAGCGCGCCACAGCAGTCAACGATGAAGTCAAAAGACTCTAAAAAGTCGGATCGATAACAGAGGTCAGAAATCCCGACTAGCTCGCTAACCCCGTCGTAGAAAAAAGGAAAAACGGAAAGTGGTGAATTTGCGTGGATTTTACCGATCTCAACAAAGAATGTCCAAAAGATACTTCCCATGGCAGCACATCGAACGTCTAGTCAAAGCGACGACAGGAAAAAAACTCCTAACATTCATGGATGCTTTCTCCGGGTACAATCAGATCATGATGAACTCAGACGACCTAGAAACTGACTTTCATCACTGGTCGTGGCACATAATGTAACAATGTGATGTCGTTTGGCCTCAATAATGCAGAGGCGACCTATCAACGACTCAGAAATCGTATGTTTTCCGAGCAGCTTTGAAAAACCATGGAATTTTATATCGATGATATGCTTGCAAAATCCCTCGAAGAACACGAACACGTCGACTATTACGAGAATGCTTCTAGAGATTGAACCTATACAATATGAAACTGCAGCCGACCAAATGTCGATTTGCCGCAGCATCGAGCAAATTCCCTGGTTGCCTTGTCACATACCAAAGACTTGAGGCTAACCCAAAGTAAATCAACGCACTAATCGAAATGGCTTCCCCGAAAAATAAGCGAGAATTGGAGAGGCCAACCGGCAGGTTCGCGGCTCTCAATCGCTCCATCTCAAGGTCTACATATAATTGTCTAACTTTTTACTACACTTAAGAGGAAAAATTTTTTTGAATGATCCGAAGAATGCGAGAAAGATTTAAAACAGCTAAAACACTACTTTACCACCCCTCCAATTCTTGCAAAACCCATCGAGGGAGAGCCCCTATTTCTCTATATCTCGGTATCCGCAACAGTGGTAAGCAGCGTTCTAATCAGGGGAAAACGCAGCTAGCAAAAAACAATTTTGTACGTAAGTAAAACTTTTACCGATGCTGAGGCACGATATCCATTGATGGAGAAGCTGGCACTCGCCATCATAATGTCAGCTCGAAAGCTAAGTACGTATTTCCAGTCACACGCAATCGTAATCCTCACCACATTCCCGCTTTTGACGATTCTGCATATTCCTAGTCAATCGCGAAGACTGGCAAAATGGGTGGTCGAGCAGAGCCAATACGATATCGAGTATCGATGAAGAAATTGCGCAAAATAACAAGTACTTGCTGATTTCATGGTAGAGATCCCAATGGAGGAAACGACAAATCAAGAACCAACTCGACATGGACCCTTCACGTGGATGGATCTTCGTCCAAACAAGGTTCATGAATTGGAGTTCGGCTCACGTCACCGACTGTGGAAGTGCTGGACAGTCGTTCCGAATAATTTTTCAATCTTCAAATAATTAAGCCGAGTATGAGGCACTTTTTTCTGGACTACGATTGGCTCGTGGTCTCAAATACGTAACATCCATGCATACTGCGATTCTAAACTTGTCACAAATCAATTCAGTGGCGAATACAAGGCTAGAGACGTAAGGATGGACCCATAGTTAAAAATCGTCCAAGAACTTACTCAAGCTTTCGATCAATTCTATTTCACACAATTTCCATGCACGGATTATGCGTAATCGATGCTTTGGCAGCCCTAGAATCAAGCTCAGTCCAGGCATTAAATGGGTAATTCCCGTGGACTTCATAGAACACCCAAGAATTGGGCCACCGATCGTTGCAAACCTGATCCAGTCACAAGACAACGACATAGATGAAGTCGATCACCATTCTGAAGAAAACTCGGAATAATCCAAATACGGCTGCGACAAGCCATGGTTAGAAAAAAATCCAAGTGTACATTGCTAACGGAACGCTCCCCGCAGAAAAATGGGCGCCCCGAAAATCAAAAGCCAGGCTGCACGATATGTCTTAGTAGACAGATAGATCTATAAATGGAAATTCTCCAGACTACTGATGACATGGGTGGAGGGAAGCAAAGCATGGAAACTCATGGAAGAAGTCCACTCTGAATCTTGCGGAAATCACTCCACCGGAAGATCCCTCGCGATCAAAATAAAACGCCATGGCTACTACTGGCCAACAATGGTCAAAGACTGAGAAATTCGAACTAAAATTTGAAAAGTGCCAAAGACACGCACAAACAATCCACCAACCCATGGAGGTTCTCTCGTCTATTTCAGCACCATATCCATTCATGCAATGGTCAATGGACATCGTTGTCCCCCTACACAAATCTAAATAAAAATGTTTCCTCTTAGTATTAACAGGTTTCTTTTAAAAATGGGTGGAAGCATACTCATACAAAAGCATTATGGACGCCCAAGTAAAAAGCTTTCGTATGGAGAGATATTATCTATAGACATGGGATCTCGTACGAAATCGTAACAGACAAGGAATCTCAGTTCATCTCAACCAGTTTCAATGGCATTCTGTGAAAAATAGAAGATACGGTTGACCAAATCAACTCCCAGATATCCTAGACTGACTCAAGAAGCACCTACACGCTAAAAAGGTTGATGGCCGAAGAACTCGAAGGAGTCCTTTGGTCCCATGGAACGAGTCCAAGATGAACAATGAGAGAAACTCCCTTCACCCTTGTGTACGGGTCAGAATGGATGATTCCGGAAGAAGTTGAATTCCTCGTAATACAGAGGATATTACTACCGGAGCGAGAAGACTTAAACAACTTGATGCTACTAGACGATCTCGATCTTATCAACGAGTACCGAGATCAAACACTCATACGAATTCAGAACTACCAACAAGTGGCCTCAAATTACTATAACTCGAACGTACGTAGTCTCAGGTTCAAAGAAGGTTATCTAGTCCTACGCAAAGTTTTCCGAAATACCGCCAAAAAAAAGAGGGAAAACCCGGAGCAAACTGGGAAAGACCACACAAAGTCAGAAAATTGGTTCGACCATGAGCGTATTGTGGGAACCGAAATCCACACTGTCAGTTTCCGTAAATTAAGGTAAGCCAACAGAACACGACTTTCCCAGAGGTCCCGGATTATCTGCGTAAACACACGAAAACGAAGAAGAAAGAGATAACAGAATGTCGATAGTAAGTTGCACAGAGGCGTTTTATTGATTGATAAGAAAAAAGCTACAGGATTTTCCGAAGAACAAAACGAGTAGAATCTAGCTATCTGAGAGAACCTTAGAACAGAGATGGGGAAGACTCTAAGTAAAGTTTCGAGTATGCAGCTGCCTATATCCTAAATTATCCTAAGCTAGTAGAGTTATTCTAGGTCTAAATCTTCGAATCCCCTGCGCCTTTAACTTTTTTTCTTCTTATTATGCCTTCTGGGTCAGTTCCTTTTTCCCTTTTTGCCCCTAAATCGAGTTTATCGTTTCGTGGAAATTTTCCTTTTTATTTTGATCTTCATCATTATCTTGGAAACTTGACATTTATCTTCTGAACTTGACATTTGTCTTTTCTTGCAATACAAAAGTTAAATGGTCATAAGGATTGGGCTTTAGTTCGTATAAATTTGCGAGTGGGCCTTTAGCCATGTTTTAGACCTTCTCGGGCTGTTTTTCGACTTAAGCGTTTTTCCGATTTATCGAAAGAGTGTTTCCGCAACGACATCATTCCGAAGATGGTTCGAATTCCCCGTATAGTGGAGGTAGCTCTAGGTGTTTAGTTAACCGTTTACTTCTTATACGACTAATTCGAACCTTGTACAAGAAAATAAATCCTTTAAGTCATAAATTTCAAATGGTAAATCCGATCGAGATAAAAACAGAACGAATCCTTCCCGACCCCTAAAAGGAGGCTACAAGGACAAGATAAAGATGAATTGGTTGGTCCAAACTCGCTGAATGGGCGAGTAGATCATCGTTCTCGGTCCAACTCACTCCACTCACTGAATGGGTGGGTTGACCGTTGTGGTTGTCCCAACACGCCCGTTCGGCGAGTTGGACTGGTCCAACTCGCTGAATAGGCGGGTTGACCGTTGTTCTTGGCTCAACTGGCCGAATGGGCGAGTTGACCGTCGTTCTCGGTCTAACTCGCCGAAAGGGTGAGTTGAACATCGTTCGCGTTCTCGAGTAAGTTAGTCTGAGGATATAGTGAACCACACACCCGACGCGTCTTCGAAACCTGCGACTATGGCCAATTCTTTGATCCTCGAGGTTTCCCCTGTACGTGATGTCGTACTTGCCGGAGGACTAGTCGGTGCAGACCAATCGGAACCTGAGGTTGAGGTTCAGCTGTCACGTTCCTCTACGACTCAAGTCCTTGTCATCGATGTAGAACCGGTTCACGAGTCAATGCCTCCTCCCCAGTTAAGAGAGCAATCTTCTTAGGGTTGCCTGCTCCTAGCACGATCCAAATTGCTGCGCCGAAGAGTCGCAATAGGACATGCGCTAACCCTGATGCGGCTAAAAAGAGAATGTGCACCAAGGAATCTGGGTCTGGTCATGTGACGGCGTCCGGTTCAGACCTGTCGTCGCGACACCGCACCAAGGTTTGTTTTGATAGAAAAAAAAGAACTTTCCGGCCCTTTTAGCACGTGTACATTGACCGTTTCTTGGCTGCCACTTTTTCTTTGTCACGAAGTTTTTTTTTTTGATTGATGGGATGATCAGCGAGTGTGGGTCAGAGGCTGGGCATCTTGCTAAGGAGTTAGCAGAGTCGCGAGAGAGATCGTCGCAGCTTGAGGGGAAGTTGAGGGTTATCGAGGATGCTTATTCCCTTGAAGTAACTCGATTTGAGATTCGGATTGGTGAACTCGAGCGGGATATTTGGAAGAATGCGAGCTCTTTGCTTAAGGCAAAAGAGGCGAAGGCGGCCAAATCCTCAAAGTTGCGCCGACTAAGGCGTAAATTCAAGAGCGGGGAGGGATCGACAGTTTGTGCGATCGAAGAAGCTAAGGAAGCCGTGCGTTCCGAGTTCCAGACCCGCTTGGCGAGGATCGCTGACTCCCTCGACTCCATGGTGATCGTCAATGTCAGGGACTTGGCACTAGAAGGCATCGAAGGAGGGATGAGAGAGGTTCAGTTGTTTTCTGGTGAAGCACCTCTGTCTCCACGGGCCGAGGAGGCTAAGCTTTCTTCTCGTAAAGCGGAGTTAGTGGATGCAGGGAGACTTTGATTTGATCATTGCGGGCCTGAAGTCCTAGTGCTTACTTCCCATTTTCTTAGGCGACCCTGAGGGTCAGGATCCCTTAGTCGAGGGGGACGGAGATGGCATGGTCCCTAACTCGTAAGGGGTGACTGGCAAAGGCGAGATTCCGCGTGCAGAGGATGATTGAGTTTGTAATCTTATGCGAGACTTTGTTTGTCTTAGTTCCGGCCAAGCGCGGCAGTGTTTTATTTCGAGATTGGTCGCTTGTGGCTTTGAATCCCTGTCGCTTCTGCGACTTTTAAATGAATTTCATTTTGCATTTTCAAGAACTTATCAAGCATTTAAGTAGGTGTAGAGGGAAGACTATGAGTTCTCATCTCGTAATCTAACTCTAGGTGAAGAGCTATATTCGCGGTTTGTTTCGAGGGTTTCCCAAAGTGGGTAAGCTTGCGAGAATCCTGATGGCGCTTGAATATTGGCCAAGAGGCAAGTTTAAGTATCTCGTATCATGGTGCTTGATACTATGCCTAGAGACGTTAGAGACCAGTGTGTTGGGTTTAGGGCAAGACCTAGGTCTAGTCGCGGTTTTAGGGGGGGTGCGATGACTACTTCGACTTACGTTTCCTGTATCGTTTTTGACCTGATTCCATCCCGATTTAAAGTATGTGATAGGTTTTCGGCTTATGTGACTTGTATGGTAGGAATCGAGCATCTCTTCGGGGACAATTTTTAAGTCTCCCGAAAGTGCTGACCAGAAATTCTGGATTTCTTTTATAGTGTTATTATCCTTGTGTCGGATGTACAAGAGTTATCCTTACGAGATAACTTAGTCTGTTTAGGACGTTGAGAGTTCGTTGTGATCAGCAACAAACTTATTGGTAGATATTACCGTTTTTAAGCTTTCGCGAAAGACACATGTTTGAGAGGGTGTGTTTGTTTTACAGTCGTTGGCGGACTGATTTTTGGGATAAAGATTTTGTTCGAAAAGTTTTGATGAAAAAGGATTCCTCGTGTGTTGGCGACGTCTCGTCAAGTCGAGGGTTCGATTCTTCATATGTTGCGTCGTGCAGCAAGGTTTTTTTCGGAAGGCCGTCATTCTTGACATCGGTTTTTGGGCGAAATAAATTACGAGATTTGACGTTTTGATGATATAAGAATTTTGCGAGAAAGAATCGCGTTTTTTTTTTGAAAATAGGAGCGGATATTTTGGACTTTTTGGGAGTATACGATTATACGTATACGTACCCACTCCCCACCCCCCTTTTTTAGGGAGGGGGGATAGCTGAACTCGTCTTGTGATGAATTGCCTATGTACCCCTTGTTGGGGATCAAGCCGTCTCGTATTTCAGTTTGAAGCGTTGTCTTAGTGGTAGTACTTCTTGAGGTGAATCGCGTTCCAAGTTCTCGGAATTTTGATGTCCTGCATGTTTGCGATTTCGTATGCGCCCTGTCGGACTACTTTTATGACTTTGTAAGGTCCTTCCCAGTTTGCTCCGAGTTTTCCTATGTTTCCCTCGGCAGTGTTCTGAAATTTTTTTCGTAAGACTAAGTCGGCTTCTTTGAATCTACGGCTGCGTATGTTGGAATTGTAGTACTTTGCGGCCGCCTGCTGATAGTTCTGAATTCGTATGAGGGTCTGGTCCTGACGTTCGTTGATTAGATCGAGTTCGTCAAGCAACATTAGATTGTTTGAATTTTCTCGTTATGGGAGCAACGTTCTGCGTATTCCAGGAAATTCAACTTGCGCTGGGATCATACATTTTGCTCTGTATACAAAGGCGAATGGAGTTTCGCCCGTTGCACATCTCGGAGTCGTTCGGTGCGACCATAAGACTCCCTCGAGTTCTTCTGCCCACCTGCCCTTTTTGGTGTCCAGATGCTTTTTTAATCCATCAAGGATAGTCTTATTGGTAGTTTCGGCTTGGCCATTGCATTGCGGGTATCTACGGGTTGATTTGGTCAGTCATATCTTCCATCTTTTGCAGAAGGCCTCGAATCTGGTCGAGATAAACTGAGATCCATTTTCCGTTACGATTTCGTACGGGACCCCATGTCTGCAGGCGATATTTTTCCATACGGAGCTTACGACCTGGGCGTCTTTAATGCTTGCGTAGGAGTCTGCTTCTTCCCATTTTGAGAACAAAATCTGTCAAGACCAGCAGGAAGCGTTTTTGCTTTGGCCTATACATAGGTCCAACTACATCCATCGACTATCGCATATACGGTGCCGAGATCGATGAGAGGACCTCTGCTGGTTGGCGGATAGTAGGGGCGTGCCTTAGGTATTTTCTGCATTTTCGCGCAAAGTTTTCGCAATCTTTGACCATCGTTGGCCAGTAATGTCCGTGGCGTTTGATTTTGACTGCGAGGGACCTTCCGCTGGAGTGATTTCCGCAAGACCTAGAATGGACCTCTTCCATTATCCTCCGTGCTTTCCTTCCTTCTACGTAGGTAAAGAGTGGCCCAGAAAATTTCCACTTGTAGAGTTCCTCATCGACCAAAACGTATAGTGTGGATTGGGTCTTAACCTTTCGAGACGCCCATTTTTCTGTTGGCAGTTTCCCTTCGGTGGTTTATGCAAGGATTGTCTGTATTCAAGGTTTGTCGAATCTGTACTCGGATTGTTCCGAGTCTTGCATTTCTAGGATATCGACTTCGTCGGCGTTGTCGTCGGGTGAATCTATCAGGTTTATGACGATAGGTGGCCCGATGCTAGATGTTCTATAAGTTCCATGGAAATCATTATGCTCAGACCTGGTATTGGGGTCAAAATCGGTTATGACATAATCAACGTCAGAAACCTACCGGGAAAATGCGTTCTTGGTGAAAGAAAGAGGTAATGACTCAGAAAAAGGGGAACGGGAAAATCGAGGTCAAATCTCGACTGACCACAAAGGAGCGGTCTGTGCAAATGATTCATCAAGAAGAGTTTGTCCAAAGACCTCGGGTATATGTATCTCCGAACGGCAATATGATGAAATGACTAGAAGACTCGATCGTCCAACTCCCCGAACGGAGAAGATGGCCGAGCAAGACGTCCAGCTTGTTGAATGGGCAAATCAAGCCACATGGGTCAACCAACTCGCCATACGGGCGAGTTGGACGGCACTGACCAGCCAACTCGCCCGTACGGCGAGTTGCACTGTCCAACTCGCCATACAGGCAATTTGGATGGAACGGACCAACCAACTCGCCCGTACGGCAAGTTGGACAAGGCCAACTCGCCGTATGGGCGAGTTGGTAGACACAACACGACAACTCGCACGTACATGCGAGTTAGAGAATGACAACTCGCCATACGGGCGAGTTGGACGGCAAGAACCAACCAACTCACCCGTACGACGAGTTGGACAAGGCCAACTTTCCGTACGGGCGAGTTGGTAGACACGACATAACCAACTCGCCCGTACGGCGAGTTGGACAAGGCCAACTCGCCGAACGGGCGAGTTAGATTGCACGAGTTATTTCGACCCACTCGTTTGGCAAGTCGGATAAAATCAATCTAGTTCACCTCGTCCTCGTTAAACTCCCTCTTTTGATACTTGATTGAACTTATCTTTGTTCCGTCTCGATCGGGATTGACATTAGAACTTTACCGAAATAACTTGTTTTCTCGAGAAAGGATTGGGTCGATCATATGAGACGATAGCGGTTAACTAAACACCTAGAGTCATACACCCCATACGAAAGATCCTAACTCTCAGACGACTTCTTCTTAGCGATGCTCTTTTGATAAAATCGTAGAAACACCTAAGATAGAAAAAGGTCCGACGAGGTCTAAAGCTCGGCTGAAGGCCCACTCGCGATTTTATCCGAAATCAAGCCCAATCTTTGTGACAGTTTATCTTTATTTTGAAGGAAGGGATAAATTTTAAGTTCAAAATATAAATATCAAGATCAAAGTATAAATGTTAAGTCTCCGAAGATAATCATGAAGATCGAGGAAAAAAAGAATATTTCCGTGAAACGATAAATTTGACCAAGGGCAGAAGGGGAAAGAGCAACCGCCTCTAGAGGAGTATATAAGGACTTCAAGGGTGATGATGCAGAGAACACACGAAAATGTCCACTCAGAGCAAACATAGCTTAGCACTTAGAGCATTTAGGCAACTTTCCGTTTTTGTTATCTGAGCTGCGACTCAACTAGGGTTTTGCAGTCTTAGGTTATAAGAACTAGGGATATCGCCGACAGCTCTCATAGCCAAGGCTCATATCATGTTGTAAAAGCTCATACGCAAATTCGTAATAAGACATCTATTTTCTCTCTTTTCGATGGTTTTTCAATATTTCCTTCGTATTCGGACTGATTGGCGTGTGGTTTAGCAGATAACCGGACCTCTGGGAAACTAGGGTTTACCCTGAGTTCCTAATTCAACGGAAATTGAAAGTGAGAATTTTGGCTCCCACTGTTTGGCGCTAGAAGGATAAGGGTACAGATCAGTCTAACTCTCAGCCATCAACGCTCAATCAAAACATGTCAGATTTCAACAACCAACAGCCTCGTGACGATAATATCGTCGATGAAAATGTTGAAAACACTCCAGCGAAGAACGTCACTGCGGTCAACGCCAACTCAAACACTGCAGCCTTCGAGGAGCTGAAGAAGATGTTCTCAACTTTTGAGAAGAAGTCGGCAGAACAGGATAAGGTCATGAATTCCCTCGCTAAACAGGTTTAAACCCTCACAGCGAGGAACATGGCCATCTTTCCACGGGGAACAACCCGAATCCGCGGAAGAAGACTCGACTTCGAAACACCTTCGGACCTAGCCGAAAATATGCTAGGCAAGCCGTCTGGACAAAACCCTGACGAAATGACCGCCCCGCCAACACGGAAAACCCAGGAGACCTTCCTCCTATCGAGGAAGATAAGAAGGAGGAGAAATCGAATGCGTCGAAGTGGAATCTAGCAGTCAGTCTGAAACTACGGACAAAGACGCAGACATACATTCGTGCTGCACAAGGAGTCGAGCAGCTCGGGACGAATCCCAGTTCGACAACCCTATGAACGAAGAAGAAGAAGCTATCTTCTGGAAAGAACAAGAAGAACTGGTCGAGGAGCAAACTCGGAGCATTCGCAGCAAACGCCAAAAAAGTTGGAAATCTGCTAGCAAGAGTTCCAAAATTCGTGATCTCCGTGATGATCTCATGAAAACGGTGGCCGAAGTCAGGGCGGTGAAGTCCCAAATCCACCATGCTACTAGCACCGCACCGGAGATCGATCTACTGCCCAAATAAGCTCGTAAAACACCTTTTACTACTCATTTCACCAAAACTAGGGTTTCGGATTCTGGGAAGGTCAAAGTGACGCCATACGACGGAACTACTGATCCTAAGCCACACCTACAGGCTTTTCAGGTCGCGAAGGGTAGAGCCAGGATCATAGAAAACGAGAGAGACTCTGGTAAATGCTGCATCTTCGTAGAAAACCTCCGCGAAGCAGCGCTAGAATGGTTCTCTCCCCTCAGGCGAAACTCAACCGGAAGATTTCGCCATCTCGCCTCAGAATTCCACAAACAATAGTCGATGTTCATAGATCGAGAAACCTCCGACGTGGACCTCTGGAGCTTGTCCCAGGGAGGGGATGAAACTCTCTGCGACTTCATAAAACGGTTCAAAACCGTCATTGCTAAAGTCAGCGGGATAAGCGACAAATTCGTGATAGAGGCACTTCGAAAAACGCTCTGGTTCAAGTCAAAGTTTAGGAAGTGGATAACTTTGGAAAAGGGCGTACAATCCAAAACTCGCTTCACAAAGCCATGGATTACATTATTATCGAAGAAGAAACGAGGGTCTTGTCCCTGAAATGGAATCCAACAAAGAATGCGTCGAACGATCCGGGGTCGGATTACTCTAACTCATGGTCACAAAACGCTTGATCGAAACAATGTCTGGAAATACAAAAGACAATATAGCAGCTCGCAACAACGCTGGTAAAACAACTCCAGTAGTGACTGTTCATGTCGCCAATGCTTATGCAAACGCCGTAGTGCTTGAGAAAATCGAAAACCTAGTCGCTACTCTTCGGCACAGGCGGGGCACCAAAACAAGCTCGTGATTTCTCTCACTAAACAGAAAGGGTAACGATAAAATCTATCAAACCCCGTAAAGTTCATCTCATTACCGAGTTGGGAAAATCTCAGCGCATAAGGGTTTGACCAAAAGAATGTTTTCGAAAACCTTTCGGAAAAATAAAACTTGCTCTCCCAAAAATTGCGGAGAAACCCTAGATTTCTCACAGAGATAAGAAGCACAGCAAATCGGGCGCACAACCCCCACTGATGTACTTCTTCTGAACAATTTTCGAAGAAACGAAGTTGATCTCTATTGAATCACTCGAAACCTAAAACGGCTGACGAAAACTAAACTAAGCAAAAGAATAGATCGTATCCCTTACTGCTAAAATGTTCTCTGAAACCTAGGATTTCGTAAAGAGTCAAGCTTCGATTCTACGTAACATATTAAGTTAATTCTCGATGAGTGTCACTTAAACTTACTTCGGAAAAACTACAAGAAATCCCCTCTGATCAATCCTGCAGAAACGAGAAAAAATCCGATTAAGTCAACTCCCGATAATTAAGCTCATCAAAACCAAAGATTCAGAGGCTAAAATGTAAGTTTTTCAGAAAAACGGCTCTCGTACAACCAAACACGAAAACACGATTACATAACGACTTTCGTAAAATTAAACTCAACAACATTTTACGAAAGAGCTTTCGTAAAACTAAACTCATAACATTTCGCGGAATAACTTTCGTAAAATTAAAGCTCAACAACATTTTCCAATACATCTTTCGTATAATCAAACTCGACAATGTTTTATGGAACATCGTTCGGAAAGTGAAACGCGTTAGCATTTTATGATACAACTTTCATAGAAAAAAAATTGAATATGTTTACGAGACCATCGCACCAGCATATCATCCAAACACGAGTACTCCAACTCGCTGACCGGGCGAGTTGGACAGTACAAGCCGTGCAACTTGCCCATTCGGCAAGTTTGATCAGTCTAACTTGCCCAACGGGCGAGTTTGACAAAAAAGCATTACTTTGACTCTCCTTTGCGTTCTTCTTCGAATCCTGATCAAAACACTTTTTGTTTCGTCTCAATCGGATTTTCCGTTGAGATTTTACGATGAAAACCAGTTGGACGCACAGGTCGGACCAGTCCAACTCGCCGAACGGGGGAGTTGTACGAAACGAGCCATCTAAATCGCTCGTTCGGCGCGTTTGACAAGTCCAACTCGCCGAACAGGCGAGTTGGACGAAACGAGCCGTCTGGCGAGTTGGACTGGATGAGCACTCTTTTGGATCATCTTTGTGTTCTCCTTTGAGTCCCAATCAAAAAGATTTTCGTTTTGTCTCAATTAGAGTTTCCGTTGACATTTTACTATCAAAACAAGTTGGACGTACACTGTCCAACTCGCCCCGATGGCGAGTTTGATTTAATCCCTCCAACTCGCCTCATGGCGATATTGGAAAGCCCTGATGAGCTTCCCCTTTGTGTTCTCTTTAAAATCTTGATTGAAACGCTTTTTGTTTCATCTCAATCGGAGTTTCCATTGAGATTTTACGACAAAAATAAGTGAGACTCGCCTAAACTCCTTGGCTTGCACCTACTCGACCTCTTGGGCGTCCTACTCGCCCTCTTGGGCATCCTCCTAGACCTCTTGGGCATCCTACTCGCCCTTACCTCCATTTAGCCTTCTCCTTTGAACCCCGATCGAAATATCTCTTGTTTCGTCTCGATTGGGGTTACAGTGGGAACTTTACGATAAAAACCACAAGACAGGTTCGAGCCTAAACGCGGCCAAGAAGAACTAATATTGTTACCATTCTTAAGGGGCGTACATACACGAGAAGAGAAAGGGGAGATGAGCAAGAAAAACGGAGAAGAGGTGAACCCAAACCTTCGAGAAAACTAAGGTATGGCCGGCTTGGAACTTTTTGAAATCAGACTTGGAACTTTCGTAGGAAGGTACTAAGAAATAAAAACGCTTCGAAGATCGCCATAAAACTTTGGAACTTAGGATCTAGGAGAATAGTCTAGCGATCTAAATCTTAGGATTTTTCCTGTCTCGATCTATTGTTCTGCGACTTCTTACGCAAATTTTTCAAACCAATCTAAACTCTCGGAAAACCGAGAAACGATCGCCACGCACACTTAGCTCGCTTCCTATGGAAAGAAGGAACAACAAACGTGAAAGTCGTTTTAAAACCGTCTTGTTCCTATAAATTTTCTTAAAACCGACGTATTATTAGTCGTCAACCTGAAACTCCCCAAGTCACAATCCTAGCGTCTTCTTTAAACCAACCTGGATTGTCGATCATCCCAATCTTCGAAAGAACAAACGTACACAACCCTTCAAAATGTCGGTTCAGCCGTTTTCTTTCGTAAAAAAAAGGGAGGGAGTAGGTACGTATACTATACTAGTATACTCCCATACTGCAAAAAGAAATTTGTCTCGACACAAGAAAACGCTTTCGACAAAGCAAACTCTCGCAGTAGTAGACAGAAAATCATTTAGGCCATGCGATGCCTCATAAAAACGATCATCCATTACTTTCGTATAACTATGACATTTTATACGGAAAGAACCTACGAGAAAACAAGATCGGTGTCATGAATAAACGACTTTGCAATGCGGAAAAGAGAATGAAGAAAACACATTCCTCGTTCGCAAATATCACGAGTAATCTGCGAGAGACATTCTCAACTTACTCTTATGCCATTCACTTCTCGTAAAACTTATGCGAAACATCCTTTGTATAGCCACACCAAGTTATGCGAAGAAACTTTCGGAAACGAACGTAGCAAGTTTTCAGAGAAGTGTTTTGGACAATTTGCGTATAGCTGAAAACAAAGTCATTTGACTCGTCTCTCAACAAAAAAAACTAAACTTTATATCTTCGAACTACGGTCTTACAGATATTACTCCTTAGCCATGCGGCTCGCTGGATTCTACCTCCCATCTCCCTTGGTTGATTCCGAGCAGGCAATCATATCGTACATGTTCTTTATCGAGCCTTTTAGGTTTTGTCTTCATCATACAAAAAAAAAAAAAAATTGTACGACTATAGCACGGAAAACTCCGACTTGGCCCGTCGATCTCGACAAACGCTCTCTGGCCCTCAGCCAATTACTCCTTCCGATAAAAATCCGAACTGGAATTCGGTATCCTCTTTAGGAAAGCTCTAAACTAGCATGACCTTAATGTTAATACGAATGTGTCGTAGTCTATCCTTGACCAGCAACTTCCTTGGCTATTCGGTTGAACACATCCTTCAGACTGAGCCAAAATGTTTGAGCAACCACTGCTCACCCAATTACTTAGCGGCAAAACGAAAATCCACGATTAGTTTAAAAACGCCAAGTGCAAATAACTATCGTATAACCCAGAATCGAAAATCATACGAAAATTCTTAATATCAAAACTTAGTCGTAACCACTGTACGGTTAACAGAAAACATAAACTTGTCGACAACCGACCAAGTTCAATATGTTCCGCAGTTTACTCTAAACCCACAGCATTTTACAAGTGAAAAGCAGCACATAAGGAAAAACTCGTAACAAAGCTCCTAGAGCTATACAAAGCATCCTCAACTATACACGAAATAAATCTCGAGGGGCCGACTCTTCACAAAGCACTGTGAATGGAGTCGCATATTCTCAGGGACAAATTTACGAGACCCATTGGTCCTAATTCCTCGGAAATAAACCAACATATTTCTCTTCCGTAAGGTTAAAATAAAAACCTTGCGATACCACATCTTCAAGCCCTCAAACATTTCAAGCACGAAATGCGGCATACGAGAGAAAAACTCAACCTTCGACACAGCAAGACGTTGCTAACGCTCGGAAAACTATTTTTCATCAAAACTTTTCGAAACGGAATGCTAACCTCAAAAACAGTCCGTCCGCGACTGTAAAACATACACACCTTCTTAAAGACGTATCCTTCGCTAAGGTTCAGAAACGATTATATCTACAAAAAAGTTTGTTGCTGATCACAACAAACTCTTAACATCCTAAACAGACTAAACCATCTCATAGAGATAGCTCTCAAACACCCGACACAAGGGTAATAGCGCTATAAAAGAAATCCAAAATTTTGGTCAGAACTTTCGGGAGACTCAAAAATTGTCCTCGAAGAAATTCTTGATTCCTATCATACAAGTCACATAAGCCGAGAACATATTGCGGACTTTAAAGAGGGATGGAATCAGGTCGAAAGCGATACGGGAAACGTAATTAGATCTAGGTCTTACCCTAAACCCAGCACACTGGTCTCTAACGTCTCAAGGCATGATATCGAAAAGATACAAGATCCTGAAAGCATGTCTCTTTGTCTGTATCTAAGCGCTCACGAAACTTTGAAAAACTTCTCAAACATCTTGAACAAGCAACGAATAGGACGATCCGCAAAATAGTTGGGAGCGAGATGACAACTCGTATCCTTCCCTCTATACTTAACAAAAATCCGAATCTACTTAAACTCATTTTCAAGAAAAAAGCCAAGTTTATTCATTATAAAAAATCGCAAAGCGGTCAAGATCCAAAGCCACACGATGTCAGTCCCAAAAACATAAGTACGGCCACACTCGGCCAAAATAAACAGCCAACAAGGCTGGTCTCGAGACCGACAAAGGGCCAATATACAATGCCGTTGGCAGCAACATGCCTGATAATGTCTACACGACACACAGCTAAAACATAAGGGTCTCACTAGAAAACAGGAAGTAAGAACTTTAACTCTGGAACGAACTACGAAAGGCTTGATCCCTTTTACAAGGGTACATAGGCAGCCTTCACAAGGTGCATCCCCAATCCTACTGCATTCCGCTCTAAGAGGAATAAGTAGACCACTTTCAACGGACCTTTTCAAACATTGATTCCACCTAACTTACCAAACCTGCCAAAACCACTCGCTAGAACCTTGGGATTCTAACGAGCTGAGGGGCTAACTGTTGGGGTCAAAATCGGTTACGATGGAATCAACGTCAGAAACCTACCGGGAAAATGCGTTCTTGGTTAAAGAAAGAGATGATGACTCGGAAAAAGGGGAACGGGAAAAATCGAGGTCAAACCTCGATTGACCACAAAGGAGCAGTCTGCATAAATGAGACATAAAGAAGATTTTGTCCAAAGAATTCGGGTAAATGTACCCCCGAACGACAATATGAAGAAACGACTAGAAGACTCGATCATCCAACTCCCCGAATGGAGAAGATGGCCGAGCAAGACGTCCAGCTTGTAGAATGGGCAAATCAAGCAACATGGGTCGACCAACTTGCCGTACGGGCGAGTCGGACGGCACGAACCAACCAACTCGCCTGTACGACGAGTTGGAAGGCACAGACCAACCAACTCGCCCGTACAGCGAGTTGGACTGTCCAACTCACCATACGGGCGAGTTGGATGGAACGGACCAACCAATTCCCCTTACGGCGAGTTGGATTGTCCAACTCGCCATACAGGCAAGTTGGATGGCACGACACGACCAACTCGCCCGTACGGTGAGTTGGACAAGGCCAACTTGCCATACGGGCGAGTTGGACGGCATGAACCAACCAACTCGCCCGTACGGCGAGATAGACAAGGCCAACTCGCTGTACGGGCGAGTTGGTAGACACGACACGACCAACTCGCCCGTACGGCGAGTTGGACAAGGCTAACTTGCTATACAGGCAAGTTGGACGGCACGAACCAACCAACTCGCCCATACGACGAGTTGTACAAGGCTAACTCACCGTACGGGCGAGTTGATTGACACAACACGACCAACTCACCGAGCGGGCGAGTTAGATGGAACGAGCTATTCGACCCGGTCGTTCGGCAAGTTGGATCAAAAAAATCTAGTTTCACCTCATCCTCGTTAAACTCCCTCTTTCGATACTTGATCTAACTTATCTTTGTTCCGTCTCGATCATGATTGACATTGGAACTTTACCGAAAGAACTCATTTTCTCGAGAAAGGATCGGGGCGGTCGTATGAGACGATAACGGTTAACTAAACACCTAGACTCACACGCCCCATACAAAAGATCCTAACTCTCGGACGACATATTCTTAGCAATGTCTTTCGATAAAATCGTAAAAAGGCCTAAGTCAGAAAATAGCTCGACGAGGTCTAATGCTCGGCTAAAGGCCCACTAGAGATTTTATTCGAGATCAAGCCCAAACATTGTGACGGTTTATCTTTTTTTGCAGGAAGGGATAAATGTTAAGTTCGAAACATAAATCTCAAGATCGAAGGATAAATGTTAAGTTTCAGAAGATAATCATGAAGATCGAGGAAAAAAAGAATATTTCTGTGAAACGATAAATTTGACCAAGGGCAGAAGGGGAAAGAGAAAACCACCTCTAGAGGAGTATATAAGGACTTCAAGAGTGATGATGCAGAGCACAGACGAAAATCTTCACTCAGAGCAAACATAGCTTAGAACTTAGAGCATTTAGGCAACTTTCCGTTTTTGTTATCCGAGCTGCGACTCAACTAGGGTGTTGCAGTCTTAGGTTATTAGAACTAGAGATATCGATGACAGCTTTCATAGCCGAGGCTCCTATCTTGTTGTAAACGCTCATACGCATATTCAGAATAAGACATATATTTGCTCTCTTTTCGATTCTTACTTTGTTTTTCAATATTTACTTTGTATTCTGACTGATTGGCGTGTCGTTTAGCAGATATCCGGCACCTTTGGGAAACTAGGGTTTACCCTGCGTTCCTAATTCAATAGAAATCGACAGTGCAAATTTCGGTTCCCACACCTGGATCCGAGCTGGATGCTAACGTGGCTAAGGTGTCAGCATGGGCGTTTTTGGCGTGGGGAATCCGGGTAAGGGCGAATTGGTTGAAACTTTGAGCCAGGGTCTAGACGAGTTTTAAATAAGCGTCCATCCTTTTTTCCCTTGCTTCATATTATCCGATGTATTGTCTTGCCACAAGTTGGGAATCGCATTATGTGTGGATGTTGCGTATCTTTAGGCCAACGGCCAATCGTAAGCCCGTGATCAAGACTTCTTACTCGGCTTCGTTGTTCGAGGCATGGAAAATTAATCAGAATGACTGTTCCAGCACTTCCCATGTCGGTGTCGAGTCTGATCCCGATTCTGGAGCCTTGTTTGGATGAGGATCCATAAACGTGGAGGGTCCATGTCGAGTCAGGCTCTTGGTTATTTATTCACCATTCAGGGAGTTCCACCAGGAAATCGGTGAGTACTTGAGACTTTGTGCAGGTCTTTGCTCAATACTCGATGTCGTATACGCTTAGCTCGATTGCCCATTATTCTAACTTTCCAGATTTACTTGGGCTATGAAAGATCGTGCACAGCGGGAATGACGTGAGTATCGCGATCATATAGGATTGGAAATATGGTCTCAGCTTTCGTGCAGACATAACGACCGCAAGTGCCAGTTATTTCACCATCGGGTAACGCGTCTCTACGTCGAAAAAAGTTTTGCTTGCATAAAAGATGGGCTTTTGTTTTTTGCGTTCCTCTCGGATGAGGACACCGCTTTACGCTGTGACCGATACTTCAATATACAGGAACAATGGTTCCCCCTCTACGGGTTTTGCGAGTACCGGAGGAGTGGCCAGGTAGTGTTTCAGCTGTTGGAAAGCTTTTTCACACTCCTCGTTCCATTCAAATTTCTTGTTCCCTTTCAAAGTGTCGTAGAAAGGTAAACACTTTTCCGTTGATCGTGAGATAAACTGGTTAAGCGCTGAGAACCTGCCGGTCAATCATGGCACCTCTCGTTTCGTTCTCGGAGATGTCATCTCGATCAGAGCGGTGTTTTGTTTTGGTTTGGCCTCGATCCCGCGGTAGGTGACGAGATATCCAGGAATTCTCCCTATGCTACCGCGAATCTGCACTTTGTGGGGTTCAATTTTATATTGTGGAGGCTTAGCCTTTCAAAGCATTCTTGTAGGTGGGTGTTATGGTCCTGCTCTGCGAGATATTTTACGAGTATATCATCGATGTACACCTCCATTTTTTTCCCGAGCTGTTCTGAGAACATACGGTTGACTAGTCTTTGGTAGTTTGCGCCAGCGTTCTTAAGATCGAACGTCATTATCCTATAACAATAAGTGCCGTGGTCAATTATGAACACGTTTTTTCTTGATCGTCTGGGTTCATTCTGATCTAATTTTACCCGGAGAAAGTGTCCATCAATGATAAAAGTTTTTTCCCTGCCGTTGCTTCGACTAAGCGGTCGATGTGTGGCAGTGGAAAACTATCCTTGGGGCATGATTTGTTGAGATTGGTGAAATCAACGCAAACTCGCCATTTTCCGTTCTTCTTTTTGACAACGGTCAGGTTGGCGAGCCAGTCAGGTACCTAACCTCCATTATGGATCCGACTTTGAGGAGTTTTTAAACCTCGTCGTTAACCGCACCAGCGCGTTCTGGGCCCAACTTTTGTCTTTTTATTGATGAGTTTGAAAGTCAGTTCGACGTTGAGTTCATGACAAGTGATGTTTATGTCAATCCCTGGCATGTCTTCTGTGGTCCATGCGAATGTATGCAATTTCTTTTTTAGACAGGATATGAGCTTGATCTTCAAAGGCTCGTTCAGGTTTGCGCCAATTTCAACGCAGCGGTCTGAGAATGCTTCGTCTAGGCACACCAAGACGATGTGTTTGAAAGTCGGATCACATTTTTTTTCTAGAGCTTCGATCTCTCCCGACTGCCAAAATATGTCGTCTTGTTCTGGAGCATTGCCAGCGATAGACGATTTCTTTTTTCTTTTTGAGCGGAATATCTGGTGACGCCTTTTTGCGTTTTTACTCTGTGGCGAAGCAGACTTGCGAAATTCTCCGATCTCCCCATATGGTCTCAATTCCGGGATGCGTTCGGAATTTGAGACACATGTGGTATGTTGACGGGACGGCCTGCATTGAATTCAGCCATGGAGTTCCTAAGATCGCGTTATATGTTGTAAGTCGATCGATGATTAGGAACTCCACGATTTTTGTTATGATGTCGGCTCTAACCGATACGTTGATTGTACCGAGAGTCATGGTATCCTCCCCCGAGAGCGGAACTACCGGGCTTGGGTTTTCCGTGATTTAGGATGGATCTATTTCGATTCTCTCGAGGGTGATTTTGAAGATGATATCTGCCGAGTTTCAGGTGTCGACCAATATCCTTGCGAGATCGATATTCTGGATTGTCAGCTCAATAACAAGGAGATCATTGAGAGGTCTGGCCGAGTCGGTCGTTTCTCTCTCCTTGAAAGAGATGACGTCGCCGCCCGTTTTGTTGGGCATATCGTTTCTAAGCTGTTCGGTGATTTTTTAGTTAGAGAATCCGACCTCTCCCCCCCCCTCCCTCTAGCGCCAAACTGTGGGAACCAAAATCCACACTGTCAATTTCCGTAAATTAAGGAAAGCCAAGAGAACCCGACTTTTCTAGAGGTCCCAGATTATCTGCGTAAACACACGAAAATGAAGAAAAAAGAGATAACTGAATGTCGATAGTAAGTTGCACAGAGGCGTTTTATTGATTGATAAGAACAAAGCTACATGAATTTCCAAAGAAAAAACGACATAATCTAGCTATCTAAGTAAAGTTTCGAGTACGCAGCCGCCTATATCCTTAGTTCTCCTAAGCTAGCAGAGTTATTCTAGTTCTAAATCTTCAGATCCCCTGCGCCTTTAACTTTATCTCTTCTTATATATGCCTTCTGGGTCGGTTCCTTTTTCCCTTTTTGCCCCTAGATCCAGTTTATCGTTTCGCGGAAAAAATCCTTTTTATCTCGATTTCATCATTATCTTGGAAACTTGACATTTATCTTTTGAACTTGACATTTATCTTTTCCTGCAATACAAAATTCAAACGGTCATAGGGATTGGGCTTTATTTTGTATAAATTCGCGAGTGGTCCTTTAGCAATGTTTTAGACCTTCTCGGGCCGTTTTTTGACTTAAGCGTTTTTACGATTTATCAAAAGAGTGTTTCCTCAACGACATCATTCCAAAGAAGGTTTGAATTTCCCGTATAGTGGAGGTAGCTCTAGGTGTTTAGTTAATTGTTTCCGTCTTATACGACTAATACAAACCTTGTACGAGAAAATAAATCCTTTAAGTTGTAAAGTTCAAATGGTAACCCCAATCGAGATAAAAACATAACGAATCCTTCCCGACCCCGAAAAGGAGACTACAAGGACAAGATAAAGATGAATTGGTTGGTCCAACTCACCGAATGGGTGACTAGATAATCGTTCTTGGTCCAACCATTGTGGTAGGCCCAACACGCCCGTTCGGAAAGTTAGACTGGTCCAACTCGGAGAATGGGCGGGTTGACCGTTATGTTGGGCCTAACTCGGCCATTCGGCGATTTGATAGTCGTTCTCGGTCTACCTCGTCGAATGGGCAAGTTGATCGTCGTTCTCGATCTAACTCGCCGAAATGGCGGGTTGACCGTGGTGGTCGGCCCAACTCATCCGTTCGGCGAGTTGGACTGGTCTGACTCGCCGAATGGGCGAGTTGGACTGGTCTGACTCACCGAATGGGCGAGTTGACCGTCGTTATCACCAAACGGGAAAGTCTGATGATTTAGACCCGTGGTTGTTTTGTTTTTTCGATACTCGGGATATGTTTGCTCGAGGACTTGTCATATCAATTCTTTTAGAATTTATAGGAAACTCGATTTCGTATTTCCCCTTCCTCCTTTTTATCTCCTTTTTTCTAAAGATGTCTTTTTCCTGGAAGTTTCAGGCGTTGGCTTCGTCGTAACCGATTTTGACCCCAATACGTATGAGATTGACAACTTGAAAGACTTCTAGATTCTGAGAACCTGGAACGCAATGCACCTCAAAAATACTATCACTAAGAAATCACGTTACAACACACTAAACTAAAATACGACTTCATCCACAAAAGGGGTACGTAGGCAACTCGTCGCAAGACGAGTTTCATTGTCCCTCTCTCTAAAAAGGGGGGAGTGGGTACATATAGGTATACTCGTATACTCCCACATTAAAATATCCACCTTCGTGTACCCGATATTTTTTAAAAACTTATCAGCAATACGAAAAAAAAAAGCATTTTTACTCAGAATATCTTGCCAACCTCTTTCACTGCAAACACACTCGAGATCACACAATACTTTATGACTAAAAAAGGCAATCCACGATTCGCTTATAATGCCCAGGTGAAAACAAACAATCATCGTATAGCCTGAAAACAGAAATCATACAAAAAAATTTCATAAACAAACCCTTCAGGCCACAAATATTTCAAACACGAAATGTGGCATACAAAAGAAAAAACCCACTCTTCAGCATAGCGACACGTCGCAAACGCCTGAAGAATCGTTTTAAACAAAAAATATCTTTCGTGATGAAGTTTCAATCTTGGAAACTCGAACAGTTATGTGCTCAAATTATCCCAAGAGCAACTCTCCAAAATAAGAGATCAATTGCAGTACTTAAGATCGTATCCACAAAGACTCGATATCTCACACAATAGACTATCGGTTTCAGACTAAGCTAGGCTAAATGATATAAAGCAATTAATAAGAAATCAGTAAATAAGAGTTTGTTTGTGATGGAAGAGGGATTTCTAAACTTAGGGTTTCATTCAGGTTATTTGGTTTATGGTTTATAGATGCTAAGCGTAACAATCCTAGAACTTGAATTCTAAAGCAAGATATCCAACATAAGTAGGATTCTAATGATATGACATAAGCCCTTGTTCCAACTCTCGTTGTGAACTCCGAATGACCGTCGATCGATGATATTGGATTAGCATCGATCGACAGTCTCTTAAGTCAAGCATTATGACCTAATTGATATGTTCAGTAGAATTCCTAAAGAAACTCTAGTATGTTTCTAACAACCTAGATCAACAGGATTATGTTAAGGTAATAAACCATGCTCTCACGTGCGCCTAGCTACCCTATGATCAGGGTTCTAGTTAATTACCCTAAAACCCAAGTAGTAAGAACGATTCAATTGAAGGATACAATAAACCACCCTAGCAGTTCGGTTGTTTGGCTAATCCGTCAAAACCATAGAAAACCTAAACCTACCAGATGGAACTACTCGGACATGATCAAAGAAACATAAATCATAGATGAATAGATATAAAATAGAAATCAATTATAAAAACCAAAGGAGTCCCAGGAGGACATTGAAGGAGTTCTTTCCTTCTCTCCTAACTCTAGAATAATGAATCAAAGAAAGATTGTAGCCTAAACAATGGTTTAGAAACACATAGATAGGGTTTAAGCTCGTCCAAGGGTATTCTGGTAATTTGTGGTCTTCTGGGCTTAAGTCATTCTCGAAACAATTCGGGCATGTCTTCTGGCATCTGTGTCGATCAAAAATAAGGTTTTGTTGTGGATCGACTCTCTATCATCTCTTCGATAGCTTCCTCTCGCGAGGGAGATATAGCACTCACTACAAGCATACGTTGAGATCTAACCATAAAATGAACCTCAAACCGGTGGAATTGGAAGGATAACTTAACGCTCTATCTTGTATCCAAATATCAGCTCAATCACACGGAGGGAGGGTCTCCATCCAGAGGTAAACATTTGACAAATATGTGCAGTTTCGTCCAAGGGCATTCTGGTAATCTGTGGTGGCTTTTGGACTTAAGTCGGTCTTGAAATTATTGGGGCCTGTCTTCTGGCATCTGTGTCGATCAACACTAAGGTTGTGTTGTAGATCGACACTCTATCATCTCCTCGATAGCTTCCTCTCACGAGGCAGATAGAGAACTCTTTAGTAAAACGGGCATAAATTGAGATATAATCATCAGATGGACCTCAAACCGGTGGAATTGGAAGGATAACTTAACTCTCTATTTTGTGTCGAAAGATCAGCTCAATCGCATCGCGGGAAGGTCTCCATCCATAGCTAAACATCTAACAAATATGTGCAGTTCTGCATCGCCACAGTTCTCCAAAACGTACCTGAACCTGAAAGTTCTCTAAACATACTCTAAGTACATATAATAGACTCTAAATAGGGTTAATATTAATAGTGGTAAATATCAGGCCCTGTCAAACAGTCATATGCATTAACATCTTCTCAAACACATATCCTTCGCAAAGGCTCAAATTCAAACGGTAACACTTACCATTCCATTTTTTGCTAATCACGACAGACTAAATCGAACGCCCTAATCAGACTTAGCCATCTCCCCCCATATAGAAAGACTCTCAGACATCCGACACAAGGATAATAGCGCTATAAAAGAAATTTTAGTCAAACTCTTCCAGAAGACTTCAAATTTGTCTTTGGAGAGATGCTCGATTCTCGATTGATGCAACGCACATAAGCCGAGAACTTTTCGCAGACTTCAATATTGAGACGAAATCAGGTTGAAACCGCAAAGGGTGATTTAAGCTGAAACATTCAACAGAAGCCCTAAACCGGAAGTACGCCTGGGTCATGCCCTAAACCCAGCACATTGGTCTCAAACATCTCAAGGCATAGTACCAACGTACCAATACGAGATTCCTAAACATGTCTCTTCGCTTATATTCGTATGTTCATGGGACTCTGCGAACTAAGAAATTTCGATTATTTTCATCTTAGAGAAACGACGAATGTAACGATCCGCTAAGCGTCAGAAATGAGATGACAACTCATATTCTTTCCCTTTGTCTCCGCATAAAAAGTACTCTTACGTCAAGGAGATAAAACATAAGCTAATTCAAATACAGTTCATAAAAAAAGCCGCCAAGCAAAACGGATTCAAAACCACATGCGGTCAGTCTCGAAACATAAAAATGACTACACTTTCCACAACAAGCACTAACGAAAACATAAAAATGAAACGTCCCAAACGGGACTACAACTTCACGTGTCTTCCAACAATGGAACCTCGTCTTCACTCATCTCCCCACCAGGGTTTGGAGCCACATCATCTCCGCATTCCTCGATCGCATCATGGGGTTCAACCCGCGCAGGAACTTTGCCCTCGAAACCATAAGAATTAGGAGATAAAACACAATCCAATTCTGGCCAGCAAAGATCAATTGAAAGTCTCCATCAACGGCTGCCAGCTCTTCTTTGCGAGCAGACAGCATGGCCTCTTCGGCATACAGGTACGGGTATTCACCCCCTTGAAACAGCTGAATCTCGCTCATCCCTCCCTCAATGACCGCCAGGACAATGTCCCAACTGCGGACACCCACTAGGGAGTCAAGGGATCTGGCTCATAGAGCACTCTTCACCTCGGCCTTTGCCTCCTTGATTCCGAAATTCTTCAGGTCTCCTCCGCCGTGAATCTGACGCTGCAAGTGACGCACCTCCAAAGCATTAGTCTTCATAGCCTTCTTCTCATTGAGCAAGGAGCTTGCCATTTCTCAAGATCTCTCTCGATCTTGCCAATTCGAGATTCCAACTGCAATACCTCAAGGGAATGTGCAACCTCGATAACCTCTAACTTCTCCTTAAACTGAAAAGACTTGTCCTTCGACTCAGAAAGCTCTCTCATAAGTCACCCAACCTCGGACCCACAATCGTAATCATCCCATCGATCAAAGATATGAACTGCATAAACAAAAAGGAAGTAAGAAAAGAGCAGGTATCCTAACAAAAAGAAATGCTTAACAAAACCTTGGCACGATTCTGTGGCATCAGACCCAAGTCAGACGATCCCAAAGGTGAAGGCCCAACCTCAACACCTTTAACGCATCTTCCCTTCTTAGCTGCATCGGGATTGGTGCATGGCCTCTTGCGACCTTCCGGCGAAACGCTCGGAGTAGTGCTGGGATCAGATAACCCTAAAACAATATCTCTCTTGGCTGGAGGAGGAGGCATTGATTAAGGAGCTTGCTTGGTATTGATAACATGGATCGGAGTCATAGATGAACCCGTCGGCTGTGCAATAGCTTCAAAATCGGACACAAGCACGGTAATCGCTCCACTTTTAGGAACGATCAAAGGGGAGATGACACAGCTGCTGGAACCAAAACACCGGTTGGGGCGTAAGGGTTCGACAAATAAACATGAGGAGAACCCTTCATCTCAGCATCTTGGCGAGTTAACTCGTCGAAAAAAGAGAGAAACTTGGCCACAAGAATCGAGGCAACGCTAGGGAACTAGAGAACTCGACGAACTTCACGAAGGGCATTCCCCATCTCAGCATCACAGCTTCTCTCTTTGTCACGAGAGGAAGTCATCTTAAATTGGGAGAAGCTCTCGAAAAAAAGAAAAAAAGAAAGAGCTTGGAAAGCTGAGAAATTGTGGAGTGAATGAAAAATGAGGGTCCACTACTTATAGAAATAAGAAGATGGAATAGATTTCCGCAATAAAATAATCAGCAAAATCTTTCGAGGAAAGGAAAAATCATTCCTAGCCGTAAATTCCTTTTAATTGTGTATCACTATCTTGCAACAATCACGCTCAGAACTTACGAGCTGGAGGGCTAACTATTGGGGTCAAAATCGGTAATATCGAAATCAACGTACAAGGTTGCTACCCTACTAACAAGCCAAAAGTTTTCCTTTACAAAACACGTTCGAGAAAACTTCAAAAACGTTTCTTCGGAAAGACACTTAAGGAATAATCTTGGTAGCTGTGAAAGTGTACGAAATAGTAGACTGATACAACACCATCTAGTCATCACAGACGAATCATGCCATCAGAGAAAGTCTAGCACGCCTTGCCTCACCGTGATAGCGAGACCGATCTATCCAGACTGTCTCGTCTGGCCCTCATGATGAGGCCACCCGTCTCTATGCCTCATCTCGCCCTCATGGAAATACCACGCGCCCTCGTCTCGTCTTGTCGTCACGGCGAGACCAGACACCCTACAGTCTCTCCTCGCATCACGGCGAGACCACACACCCCACAATCTCGCCTCGGCATCATGGCGAGAACACATGCCCTACCTTCACGGCGAAACCACATGCCCCACCATCTCATTTTATGCTCATGGCGAGACCACCAGCTGACCGTCTTGTAGCGCCCTTATGGCGAGACCGATCACCACACCCCGTCGTCTTGCTCTCATGGCGTGAATTATCGCCAGCCATCCCATCGTCTCTCCTCTCGCCAAGAGCATCCTGTCCCGACATCTTGTCAAGCCCTTATCCAACTCTCACCTCGCTACGGTCTTCTCCTTTGAATCTTGATTGAAACACTGCTTGTTGGGAAATCCAACGATGCCGGAAAGGACTTTGGATAAACTAACGATTTCTTTGAGAATTATTCGTAAAAATGCGCAAAATCATAAAACGGCCCGAAGTGGCCTAAAACACGAAGAATGCCCACTTACGATTTTAACACAAGAAAAGGCTCGGGTCCTACTAAATGACGGTCAAACTCGATTGAGACAAGGAAAATGGAAAGAAGAGGATAAATGCTAACTTTCCGAGATAAAAATGAAGGATCGAGAAGATAAGGAGAATTTTCGCAAAGAGATAGACTTGAATGAAGGGCATAAAGGGAAAGCTAACCAACCCTTGAAGCATATATAAGAGGCGCCTAGACAAAGTGCAAAGGAGATCCAAAAAATGAGACCTTAGTAAATTTATGTTAGCCGTAGGAGAACTTAGGACTTATATCACTAGAGTAGCGAGTTCAACACTTACAACGTTTTACTACTTTGTTCTCTTGTTCTCCATTGTTGACGAATTTCCATCTATCCTGTTTTCGGTGAAACTCTGTAAACTATACTTCATAGTAATCAATAAAAATCCTATGTGCAATCTCTTATGATATTCTGCTACTTGTCTCTTTTCATATTCGTGCGTTTACACTGGGAATCTGGATC